>CAUZXS010002334.1:0-127500 GCA_963585895.1 Sepioteuthis lessoniana | reverse complement strand
AAAATTATGTAAACGCAGAGTTGGATAAAACTGAGATGCTGATGAATTTAAAAATAGAACACTATCAACGGAAATTGAATATTATCAAGAAATATGGAATATTTAAAAAAAAAGAAAAAAAGGAAAAAACTCAACGCATTTCAAAACATTGGCACTATTTTCCAAATCAATTCCATTGATTTTTGCTTGTTTTGCTTTTACATGTAGGGCTTCTCAGAGTTGTTGTTGTTGTAGCTTATTAATTTCATGCACTATTATAGTGATGTTTCCAACTAGAATTTTTCGAAATTTGGATTTGGGAATAGAATGTGTTTTAAGATGTAAGTCTATGGAGCTTGAGTCATTAAGATGCATTGTAAGTCGCTTAGAAAGTGTTAAAGAATTAAGACCAACATATGTATTTTCTTTGGAGACAGTCTCTCAAGGGACATTTGGACATATGACATTTGTCTAATCAACAAGGGGAAGAGAAATAATTTGGTTGTAGATTTTAAATTTGTTGTAGTAAATGATAAGTCTTACTTTTTTGGTAGGATTGGTAGGGAGAACATTTGTTTGGATACGTTTTTTTAGTATATGTTCAACAATCTAATAATTACCATGAAATTGGTTTTTGTAATAAAGGTTTATTGATTGTGGTTTAGGATATTGTCTATGTTATGAAGTTCAGTTGAGGGGGAATAGTTTTTGGAAACAAATAGGTTGGAGGTTTTAAATTTGTTGTAGTAAATGATAAGTCACCCTTTTTTGGTATGTGTGCATGTGTGTCTCTCTCTCTCTATATATATATATATACACACACACACTTGTAAATTGAAACTACTATTCTTTCACCAGATGTTTAGCTAAAGAAATACTGCTTTGTTGTATCCCAATCTCAGTAGCAGCCCAAAAACTCAGAATAATCAGATCTGCCCAGATCTATGCCAAGAGTTTCAGAATGTGGTGCTTCTAGTAGTTCTTGTGTCTTTCCTCTTTCCAGGAGTTTCAGATGATTTAATGGCATCACCTCTTTTCCAGCTATGAGCAGTTGACGCAGCAGTCTGGCCTTTTCTTTTTAAGTGTCCTCGTAAGGGCACAAGTTTTATCTTCCCATTACTGCTCTTTCAGTCAGCTAAATCCAGAACACCACAAAGATGATGCTTTATTAGCAGCCTTTCCATTCAGCTAACCAGAGGCAATGAACACCTGGAGGAAGAGATCAATCCACAAGCTCAGATTACCTTCGACTTCACCAGCTGAGCGGTGATGCCAAGCAACCAGTCCATGAGTGAATGAGACTGCTCTCTGATAGATGACATTCATCAACTTGTTCAAAGCTAAAGTCAACCAAATCCATTTTAACTGCCAATTCAACCACCACGACCTCAATTAATTTGCAATCCGAGACGTCCAATTCTTGTGTGTATGTGTGTGTGTGTGTGTGTGTGTGCATCTACACACACACACACAAAATCTATATACATATGTACATCAATCTCTCTCCCTCTCTGCATAAGAATTTTTTTATTTTCATTTCTTTTAAATGACAAAAAAAAAGAAAGAAAAACTAATAAGAACCTTATGGATTTTACGTCTTTTTGGTTTAATTTGAAGGTTCAAATTTTAAGGACAAAATTCAAATAATTGTAAAAAAAGTTATTTTAAAAGCAAAATGAAACCTAATTCTTATACAATTGAATACTTTTCAAATTTACATTTTTTTTTTTCCATTTGAAAAAATTATTGTCATTATTCAAAAATATTAAAAATGATTATTAGAAAAAAATTATTTCTACATTTTGAAATTAAGCCAAGATTACTTCCCTTTATCATCTGACATAAACAGCAGCCATTTCTTGAGGGGGTGGGGTCGACGTAGCCAGTGTTTTAAGACATAAATACTTTTTGTTAAAAACTGTCTGATTAAAAAAAATCACAAATACTGAGATTAATCAAATATAAAATGTTTTGAATTAAGTTTGAAATCATTAGAACTTTCATTTTCTTCTAAATAATTGTAGACCATCTTCTTCAACTCTACTAGAAGTTTTTTTTTTATATGATTACTTTTTAAGGCTTTGTTCTAAATTGTGGTTTTTCATTGGACAATATTTTTTCAACAGAGGACCAATATAAAAACGTTGCTTTAGGGAGACATACCTTTTCTGTGAATTTATTCACATAAAAATCATGGATTATTACGCTTTTAATCCTCTATACTTAAAAAAGAGAAAAGGAGTTTATCAGTAATAAATTACAACATTGCCGATAAAAAGTGCATGAATTTTGTACATGCCTACGGTATAGATCAATAATCGAATTATATTTCTCTCGTTCATTCTAATTTTTAGACGTTTTTCGAGATCCCAAGTAACCATAAAAAAATGTTGCAATAATTGCTACTTGTACTCGTTGTGAAATGTGTAGTTTCAAAAAAATTAAAATGAAATCATCCAAGTGAGCATGTTATCCAAATTTACTTAAAGAGCCAGTCAATGAAATAATTCTAACGTCCGAGCATTAAAGGATACTAAAATTAAACATTCATTTGTGGAAATTTTTTGAACTTAGATTAAACTACCACTGCCACATTATCTTAAATTTTTTGCTGCACTTTTGAAGAAAAAAACGAAGTGGCGGAAAGTCACCAAGAACAGAAGTTGATTTTATCGACATAACCTTTGTTCTGCTTTTGGAAAAAAATTCCGATGTAAAAATGATGTCTTTAAGAACCCGAGATAGTTGTGTTAGAAAAACTGTTTACACTGTAACAAAGTATAGATAATTTACATAAGTTTTGTAAGTTTTACATCAAGGTCTTTAAAATCTGCAAAAAATTTGAGGTACAATAGTACTTGGGTGATCCTAATCAATTATTTACTTGCAGAATTTGTGTGGTGGGAGGAGAGACTTTAGCGGTCGGCAGAAATAAAAGGAAAGGAAGGCTAACAAAAATGATGACAACAAAATTGAACCTCAAAAATATAATAGTACTGAATATTTTTTTTTACTAATTATGGCGGAACGTATGACGTAATAGTTATCGTTTAAAAAATATGGATATGACGAACCAAGTTCAAAATGACAGACTAAGTTTTTGGCGTTTCATTTATCCCTAATTCTCTCCCTTGAAAATGACATACAATTTCTCCACCAACCCTCTCTCTGGTTAAATTAGTAGGGTAGGCTGGGTTCTCTAGACATGTGGGTGCAGAAACCGGTTTCGGAGAAGGAAAACTGTTTAATTTTAAAAAAAAACAGCGTGTGGGGTTATTAAGATAGTAACATTCCCACCTCTATAAAACTTATTCACAAAAGGAAACTGCATCACTATTTACTGACATCTACAGGAATTTCATACACGAAGTAAACGTGATTTTTTTCCAAACCAATAGCAAAACTAGTGACTTTTTAGGTTACCAAGGCCTTATGGATTAATGAAGGCGGAAAAAATAAATAATCAAATACTAACTGACACTTGATCAAATTTTCACACTTGATTTTATTTTCTTAAAATTTTAAACAAATTTGTGATTTACATACATTAAAAACATTTTTTTTTTATTTTAACGAATGAAATGAATTTTTTTACATCACTATTTCTTGTCTGCATAAGAAAAAGTTTCTAAACTAAGTATCACGTTCCTTCTTTTCTGTGATTAAGAATGAACTACTGAAAAAAAATCAATTAATCTGAATGATATTTCTATATTTACTAAAAAATCAAATGGAGAGAAAAAAATCTGATTTTACTATAAACAATCGCTTTTGGTTTTTATGAGTGAATGGCATGATGGTTTCCATTGAGGAAAACGGAATCGCTGAGACGAATTCCATTCACTTTTCTCACTAATTCCTTTACAAAAGGGATGAATCTATCCTTTCTTCATAAATAAGGGTAAAATAGCAAACGATTTAGCGTCATTACTTCTTACGTCTTATAGAATATAGTTAAGGCAGTTCAGTAGACCCGAGATAAGATGGGAATTGGATTTGAGATACAAAAAATATTAGTCCTTAATTATGATCCATCTATTCATTCAGATTGACCAGATAAAAGTTTTAGAAAAATTGTTCTTTTCACAGATTCCAAGTATAAATATATTATTCTATTTTTATTGATCCTTTCTTATCAGCTAATTTCATACTTCTTTTTTAAATTATTTTTTTGTGCATAATTTAATTTCCAAGGGTTTTTGAATAATAGTTACTGAAGTTTGAGTAACATTATTTTAATATTGATTTTCATTGCCATTGAATAAGTAAACATTTATTTATTAGGTATATTGAAATTCATTTTGATGTTTAAATAAGCAAAACAAACAGGAAACTAATGTCAACAATTATAGCCCAAATCCAATGTCGGCCATCTTGGGATCTTTTACATCAGTTTCTATTGAGAATTTAATTCGGTCAAAGTTGATCCACATGATCCAAATTTATAATGATTTTGTATGTCATTATCTTGTTTTTAGGCCTCAAATACATCATTCTTTTTTAAAAATTCAAGTTCAGTGAGTTTTGTAACTTTGCTACAGATTTTTTAAATGTCTTTTTAACGTTAAATGATACCAAACGAATGGTCATTAATTGTCATCTAAGTAAAAAAGTTTGTGTCAAACTTTTTTTTTTTTTATAAGTTTTGTCGCTCTTCTTGATCTCAATAACTGAAATACAGAACTTTTGATGATCTTAAAAGTAATATTATAAGTAATATGGCGAAAAACTTATAAACATTCTCGTTAAGTTAATCGCTCAATATAAATTACCTAAAAAAAATTCGATAGTTTTTAAAATACTCAACTTAAAAAAAATTGGTACAAATTAGGGTTGGGATAAAAAATAATTAATTAAAAAGGAGGGAATTTAATTTAAAAAAATGGTCAATTTATAGCTACCATGATTATTAATATTAATAGAAAAAAAGAACCCAAGAAATGATTCATGTTATTCATTCAAGATATACATCAACTTCAATAAAATTCGTTATTTTTTTACACCAACTGAACTAAGGAAAAAAAACTTTATTAATGAAGACGATTGATATTGATGATGATGATGATGATAGCAGTGGTAGTTGTGGTAGTAGTCGTTGTAGTAGTAGTAGTAGTAAAAGTAGAATAAGTGGAATTCAAAATAAAAAGGTCAAATAAATACTCTAAATACTTAACATTCACAAACTTTTAATAATTACTGTACCAAGTTAATAACAATTAATAACAGGATAAATCAATTTTCAATATCTATCCAAAATGATTTCAGAAAAAGTGATAATGAGATTTATAGTAGTTCTAAAAAGCTTTTGCATTGTAATGGCAAAAAAGGAAGTAGTATACAAATGGTTTTTCTACATAATGGACAAATACACATAGTTTTTTCACACACGCACTCATACATATATATATAAACACACTCACATATAGCAAATATATGATTTCAATGGAATATTGAATTAAATAACTTATGAGTTTTAAAAAATTCAGTCCACTTACCTTGGAAACTAACCAGAGGAGCAACATCAATTCTCCCTCTCACACATATTTTTTAAAGTTGGGATAAAGAAAGAAATAATAAATAAGCAATTAAACAAACTGCTATTCATTATTTTTCCTTTTGGGCGTGGAATTTATCAAAATTCCCACCCAAATATTAAGTATATACTACCTAAACGGCAATATATACGCGGGATGGGGTGAAAGAGAGTTGATGTTTTAGAAAACCTACGGTTGTAGGTGAACCTGCAGTGAAACACTGACGACCCAGAACTCTGGTTATATACTCCTGTCAGTTTATGTGTATTACTACGCAACATTGAGGACAGAATTCATGTATAAAATCTAAATTATTTAATCGTTATTTTGGTTTCACAATGCCAAAAGCATAAAATTTTCTAGTACTTTTTGTTTATGGTCCAGAATTTTATTTTTATTCCTAGATCACTACAAAATAGACCTTTTTGTTTGTGAGACATGGAAAATAGTTCTCATGAAACATTTTGAAAAAGCGGAAGTTTGTAAATAGTTCTTATTCACTTTTATTTCGAGAAATTTCTTGGCGGACTTTGAAATTTTTTATCAAGCAACAATAATTTTGGTTTCTAAGGGTTCTTGATTTTTATATATCGTTTGTGTTCTTGAACATTATTAACATAAAGTTTAATGTTTGTATCAAAGAAATATATGAATGGTTTATGTGATGTTTAGAATTACGTAATCTTTCTTTGTACATTTTTCTTGTCTCAAAATGAAGCTGAATGATGTTTGTGCTTGATTTTATAACGAATGTGATTTTCATTTTTTTGTCTTTCCGAATATAATTTTATTGACCTGAATCACTTTTCATCTTGCATTAATTTCTTAACTGAAAATAAGGATTTGAAAAATCCTTATTTTCGCCATTATTCCTGAAAATCATTTATGTCTTCTCCTTATTTTCACATATGGCTACGTTTGACATTAACTCTTTTTTGAAAAAAATATTTTACTTAAACCCTACATTTTTTTGCATGAAACTTTCTGAATTAAATATGCTTCAAGATGTATTTTATGATTTCCCAGAAAAATTTTGAAGATGGCATAATTTTTACATTAGAGTCAATTTCCAGAATTTCATTAAAAACGTCGATAATTTTTGTTCACTTTTTCTTAGTTTTCTTATTTTTTTATTTTCTACAACTTATAATTCCCTCCCCAAAGAAGTTAGACGTCAAAGTTAATGAAACCTAAATTTAGTTAATGACGCAATGTCATTTTGTTTGGGAGGGAAAAATAATCAAAATGGCTCAAATAACAGTGAAAAATGTATTTTAGTTTTTCAATCATTGAGTGAAAATGTAATTTTCACTCTAAGGTGTAAATATATATATATATATATATATATATATATATATATATATATATATGTATATATATATATATATTTATGTATATATATGTGTGTGTGTGTGTGTATAAATATATAGAGAGAGAGAGATGTAAATACACTATTATTTTAACTCTGGTTGAAGAACGTATATATCGGCAGAAAGAGCTTTAAAGTTTAAAATTGTAAATCATTTACTTCAACAAAATTTGTCCAAATTTTGAGTCTCATGAATTTGCAAACTAAGCTTTTTATAGATATTTTTGTCTTCTTTCTAAAAATGGGAAAATATGAAAATCCAAAATAATTCAGTATTCTCATTTCAATGAATAAACGTCCATTTTAAGATTTTAGAAATGATAAAAATATAAATATGTCCAATTGATTTATAATCTAATATTGTATTCGTAGTTATTCTTTTTTTTTTCTTTTTTAAACATATTTGATTTGTATAAAAGTGACTTGTCATTTTCTTCATTGATGTTGAAAAAGAGACAAAACAATGAAATGCCTCTTAATGACAACAAAAAACAATAAAACAAGAAAGAAAGCTACTTTTTTCCTAATTTTTTTACTTTGAAATGAATTGTCTAAGTTTGGAAATTATTAATATTATTTCAAATTGATTTAAAAAGTCAAAAGATTTGTATAATATTTTCTAGTTCTGTATTAAGGTCATTTGTGTTAAAAGCAATGAATGAATACATTCATCAAAATGGTGATAAAAGATTTGATATCTCTTGACCGCCAATAACCATTTAGGACTCTTAAAAGCTTTATATAAGAGATCATTTATGTTGTTTTTTGGGTTGTTTTTTTTTAAATAAATGAGTCTAAATATTAGGGATAGTCTAAAAAATGGTCAATAACAAAATGAGACTTAGAACCGAAATGTCTTGCAATTAATTGTTTAAATCTCCCCCCCTCTCTCTCCAGACATTTTCTCTTATACAAAATTCATTTTTTAAGTTAAACTTTGATTTTGCGTTATTACTTACTATTTTAAAACAGTATTTGATAGATGAGCACAATTTAAGTAAATTTAGTCAATATAGTAAGAGTAGTTAAACTCAGTATCAAAACTAAGAATAATAGTTATGACATGTCTATTCTTTTGAACTCTGTCTTGATTAATATTCATCAAAACAAATGTTCTAATAACAATTGTAACCAATAAGTAAATAACAATGTTGTGTTCTTAATGACGTGGGTGGAGACGATAAATGACTTCTCCCTCGTGTTTATAGAAAGATTTCCATTAGTAATAATTAGTTAGCTACTTACTAATAATTTATTTATTAACATGTAAAACACTAAGATATGAACCTAAGATAAGATAGTTACTAAGTATGGAGGAGTAAATTAGATCTTATAAACTCTGAAGCCACTTCTATACGTTATATGTATGTATGTATGTATGTATGTATGTATGTATGTATTTCTTGATGGGTGAGGTGTCATGTATAATGGCGACTGTTGATGACGATGATGATGAATCATCTTTTTTTATCTACAAAGGTTAATTTTCGTTTTTTCCTAATGAAACTGATATATATAATTCTTAAATATAATTTTTTTTAATTATCAACACAGTTTCAATCAAAAAAGGTTTTGTTTTGTTTTTAAATGAAGAGAGGACGTAGAATCTCCCTCCATTAAAAAATAACCTTTACACTTTTCTTCGCAAATTTTATTTTATTTTTGTTGATTTTTAATCTTTACGGATTTATTCATATAAATGTCAAAGAATTTCTGAAAAAGTAATATGATTTTGAATAAAAAAAGAAAAGAAAAAGGTAATCCTTTACACAAAACTTACACTAAGGCCAAACGTTTAGGGCACCTAATGAAGCTCGAATTAATGGTGTGCTCTTTTATGTTAAAAGTTGAAATTATTGAAACAAATTAAGAATCTGAGAATGATCACTCTATTATGTTTAAAAAAAAAAAGAAAGGTGGGCCCTGACTCGTGATGACGGTTGTGGCGATTGAAATCAATCTTAACCATGTGATATGACCCTTGATTCCCTTGTTAAACTATGTGTAGCATACCAAGTAAGTGTAGTTAAATAATAACATAGAATATGATGTAGTAATAATTAGTTAGCTAGTTTCAAAATTTTAGCCTTGTGCCAGACTAAAGTGAGTTTATATAAAATCATATGACTAAAAAGAGAAGTTTGTATGATTAGGTCTTAGTTTTTAAAAAAAATTTTCCCCTCAATGTTTTTTTAAATCACTTAAAAAGAAAAAAAATGATGATAGAAAAGAAGTCAGTTTATAAAATAGATTTTCCTTTCTTTAATAAATGTTTATTAATTTATTTCATTCTTTTTATACTAGTTCTACTTCAGTTGCTGTAATTTAGTTGATTCTTCTTTAGTTTTATGACACGAAATTGACTTGAGTAGAAGAACTTCTTAAACTACGTCTCTATTGTTATTTGCTAAACTTGATTTATTTCGATACAAGGCCAAAATATGAAGCACCCAGTGAGACTTAAACTCACTACTCCGTTATAATTGTATTATGAGACTGACAAGGTGGCTAGTTACAACTGATTTTTTTTAATTGATGTAAAAAAAATCTATTGTCACAATTTGAAAAAATTCATATTCAAATGAAATTTTTTTCTTCTGTTTTTTGATGAAAGAAACGTGAATGAATACCCAAGTGAAATGACATTACCAAATATTTATTAATTTTTTTCTTGTGAAAGAGGGCTTACAATGTAACCCGGATATAAGAGAGTTTTTTTTTTCTGGTACCAAATTAAAGCCTGTGTTAATGTAACAAAATAGACCAAACCCGGATATAAGATACATCTTCTCCGGTCCCGACAACTCTCTTATATACGGGTTACACTGATTAGATGGTTTAACAGACAACTTGCTACATAGTACAGGAATACTTCATTTTTATTTATCTTAATCGAGACAAATTTATCTAGAAATATCTAATCAGCCGGTTCCAAGGTGTTTTAGTATCCTTTTTTTAGTCTAATTTGATTTCCATTGGAGACCAATGACAATTGGCTTCTAAGTTTTTTAGTTATTTTATTTTTCACACCAAATTTATGTTTACTATATTACTCTGATTAAATAACAAACTTAATTCTTCTCAAATCTCCAGTATCTTCTTCAATATCTCTAACACTTTTAACAGTATTGTGGTTTTAATTGTGTTAGTACTTTTCTCCAAAGAGTCCTTCTTTTTGAATGTTGGCATTTGTTTATATGACCTTCACCTTTATATTCTATAATTTTAGCAAATCAATGTATTCTTTCTGTTATTTGTGTTTATCTTTTAGTTTTAGACTTATTTTTGGCTAAAATGGCTTCATACCCTCTTATTTTGTCATATTTCTTTGTTTTACCACATCAAAATCAATTTGTCTACTTGGAAGAGGTTGATTAATTTAAATCATTAAATCAGAATGAATATTACCTTTTTGTTCTCATACAAGTTTTTTTAGATTGTTGAACCTATGTTGTTAGCATGGTTCCCAATAAATTACTATTCCTACTCAAACGGAGATTAAATATTGAGGTTGTTGTGTACAGATTATTAAATTATTAAATGAAAATGAATTAAAATGAAAGTAATTAATAAGACTAGAAAATGCTATCTCTAAGAGGTCACTTATCTAACTATTGAGCAGACTCATCACTGCTTAATTTCTGTGATCTACCAGGAAGCAGAATCTTTAATGTGACTTGAGATATTTCATCATTTATTTTTGTTTACAACAGTTTAATTTTTCCTTTAGAAAAAATAATTTTGACAAAAATCTTAAGACTATTGATATAGTTTATGACAAGTTTAGACAATTTATGACCACTTAATTGGTAAGGTATACATACATTAGTTTTTCTCTTGCAGCCACAACTTTCATTTTGATGATAATTTCCAGTTTTTGAGGAAATCATCAATTGATGAATGATAACAATTCAATTTCTTTACAATATCATGAAATAACAGCCCACAATCATTGCATAGCACAACTTGACTTTTTTCAAACTCAAACAATTGCTTCTTAGTTATTAGCAAAAGACTAATCACAAATTAGGATATAAAATCGAGGAAAAGAAAATTCTAAGAAATTTCCTATTTTTTGTATTTCTAATTATTTTCTTCATAATTTATGATTATAAATTTTTTTCTCTACAACTAAGGGAACTTTGACAACAATATTCAAGGAAAATAATCACTTCCTATGTGTATCTAAGCCATTGAAGTTTCATTAAAGTTTGTAACAATGATAAAATAATGGTTCAGTTTATTCACTGTCTAATTTTTTGTTCAATATTGTATATAATATATACAATTTATATAACAATATAAATAGTAGAGAATATTAGGCTTGTTAGCTTTTGTAAAGCTATCAGTCTAGAAGAAGGAAAAACTTCAGATTCAAATCCTGACAAGTATTATTTGGTGAATTTGCAGCATACTGGTCTACCATTCATCTTTTATTAGCTCATCCAAAAAGTGTGGATTGTTCCATACAAGCCTTCACCACTAGAAAAAAAATCATTTCTGTATGTAGTTCAATCATTCACATCTTTAAAGGAATTGTGGGGCACTCAAATATGATCTTTGTTTGAGAAGCAGAATCTAGTATAACAAAAAATCTTCAAAACTTCTATAGAGTCAAAGTTGAGATGACAGTAATTTCTTTTTTATTTACAAAGTGTTTTACCAATGTTTCTATGTTTACTAAGGGTTTTATAAATATTTCCTCTTTGAAAAATATTTTGCAGGTATTTTTTGTTCACAAAGAGCTTTATAAAATACGTTTTGTTTAAATAAGGTTTTACTAATATTTTTGCTTTACATAGGGATTTACTATATTTTTATTTTCAAATGGTTCTAGAAATGTTTTGTTTACAAAGTGTTTCCCTATATTTTTATTTTCAAATGGTTCTAAAAATGTTTTGTTTACCAAGTGTTACCCTATATTTTTATTTTCAAATGATTCTAGAAATGTTTTGTTTACAAAGTGTTTCCCTATATTTTTATTTTCAAATGGTTCTAGAAATGTTTTGTTTACAAAGTGTTTCCCTATATTTTTATTTTCAAATGGTTCTAGAAATGTTTTTTGTACCAAGTATTTCCCTATATTTTTATTTTCAAATCGTTCTAGAAATATATTTTGTTTACAAAGGCGTTTACCAATATTTAATTGGTTAAAAGTCACTTTCATACATGCATACAAACATACATGTATACAAACAAACAATTGCATACATTCATACATAAATCATTTCCTATCATACAACTTAAACTTTTAACCTTCATAAATTTGCTTTAAAATTGAGAGTATATCATACCCCAAAGGTCATTACTTGGGAATAGTTTTACAAGTGACTGTCACTCACCTCTGATTTTCCTGAATATTTCAAATCCTTTTTAGTTTTATTCTAAAAATGTCAATAATTTATCCTAGAAAAACTTTGGTTACACATTTTACTAATTTTGATTATTTTTTTTCCCAAATGTACAAATTTTTAGGTGCATATAATACACCAGTATGCATTACATAAAAAGAAGTGTCCTTGGTATGACACTAACCTTCATCCAGTGGCAAGGCCTCACTTCTGGAGCTGTAGGAAGTGTGGAGTACTTAATTGTCATTACTCTCAGGTCCACTCTGACCTGGAGTAGTAGTACCTGTTAGGGTCTCATCTATGAGTCTAGTACATCTATTTGAAAAGTATTAATATTAGATAAGAATACTTAAAACTATATAACTGTGTACCAATAAATGATTATCATTACTTAATAAGAATAGTTACTTTAAAACCATATAAATGGAAATTATTTGTATTTGGAAGAAATACTTCATACCATATTACTGAGTGTAAACAAATTATCATTAAACAGGAATAGCTACTTAAAACCATACAATTACTTGAGAATTATATATATTAAGAATAGTTCATTGATTAACTTGAATCAATAATTGTTTAAAAATTATGATCATCAGTTTCCTGAAACCATATAATTGCTTACCAAAAAATCTAATTTCCACATTAGATAGCCTAACAAGGGTTCACATGCCATAAAATCAACTAATTAAACATGAGAGAGAGAGAAAGAGAAAGAAAGAGTGAGATGAAGCAAAAGTAACAGTTATTGCTATATCTTGTTTTAAACAATTTTTATGATTATTTGATATTCCTGTTTAGTATTTTCTTTTAATTTGATTCTGTAGAAATATTTCAAAATATTTTTCTTTATTTTGCCTAGTTTTTTTGTTATTTCTTTTTCTAGACTTGCCAATCATATGATGATATTTTAATATTTCAAAGTGATTTGATCATACACTCTGAAATAATAACCATCATGAAGTCAACAACCTGTATAGCCAATTATTCTCCCTCCAGCTATGGGTAAATAGTAGGGCAGACTAGGTTCTTCAGCCTTGGTGAGGCAACTAGTCTAGGAGAAGAAAAACTCTGAATTCAAAGCCTGTTAAACTCCACTTAAAAAATGACCTTGTGTCATATCCTGCCCAAGCAGAGGGTTTGGTAAATATAAACCTATATAGCCAGGGACACAAAGAAAAGAGCGGCATTATACAATCTAATGTTGTCTTTGGAATTCTAAAGATGTATATGTTCTGAATGCCTCATTATTTCCTCCAACTATTGAGGGAAATTGTACCACAAATGCTGAAATAGAATTTGTTACATGGGTTATTAAAATTCCTATCAGTCAGACATTCTAGTAAGAAATTGAATTAACTACAAAACTAGCAATGCCCATGTCTCAATAACTATATTGTTGATATTCTTTTTCTTGAAATGTATTTTATTTACTTTATCTTGCTTTCTAATTTTTCATTGAACAGCAAAATCTTTTGTTTGACATTCTCTTTTCTTTTAAATGCAACACCATGTTTTATTCACTATAAACCAATGTATACTGGCTTTTACCGTGTAGATTTTTTCTCAAAACTTTGTTGTCATCTTTTTTGTTTATATTTATATAAACAAAAAAAAAATAATCCCATCATCTTTATTGTAGCTTAGCCTTCATCTTTATCAAAACTTATTAAGTTCTATTTTATGAAAAATATAAAGAAATTTCTCATAAGTAATTACCTATATTCAAGTAATATGTAAATCAAGTTTTAATTGAAATTTACAGTTGAATTGATATAAATTTGTAAAAAGATTCATTTGGTGAGAGTACTGATGTCTTTTTCTACTAGAAGGTTAATATAAATAAACTTAAAATCAAAATAAAGACATTTTATAGAGCAGTGTATATGTATATACTAACCTTTTCACACAAGCAGGATGTGACACACAAGTTTGGATTCAAAGTTCTCCTTCTAGACTTATTGCTATACCAAGGTTAAAGAGTCAGTCTGCCCTACTATTTTATGCATATTATGATGCATACCATCTCAAGGTTATTAAGTGTTATGTGAAATAGAAACAGCCTTCTCCTTGATCAGAACTTGGGTTGCCATATCCATTTAAAGTTAGCAACCTTAGTCAAGGGTGACCCGAAGGCTCCCTTTTCAATAGCTACTACACAGAGGGGTAGGGGAGGGCACTTCTCTATCCCCTGGATTGCTCCACTTTACCCTTGATCCTTACCTTATAATGCTGATTGTTAAGTAAGGTTGCATCAAGTGCCATTTTTTGAGTCTTTGGTATGACTCGACCTGGGATTGAACTCTGGTCTCCCAGGCCATTGGCAAACACTTGACTCATTTGGCTTATGGCCTGGTTACTATGATGATAAATCCGTGTTTACCAACAAAACATGAATCAAATTGAGTTGATGTTCTATCTTTGTTTACAAAAGGTTTCTCAAATATTTTTATTTACTAAAGGTTTTATAAAAAAAATTTTTCTACTTTGGTATGCAATCGATGGGATCTACAACAAGAAAAGTTACACTTTTTTTCTTTTGATTATCAAGAGACAAGATAAACGCTTGCTTTGGTTTCTTCAAATATCTGGTTTGACAGTCTGAAGCATGAATGAATGTCTGAGTGTCAGAAGCTCCAGTTTTGATTCAACAAAAACGGGTGCAAATTGATGAAGCATGATTCACAGGAAGCTGAAAATACAACAGAAGTGTAAGATCATGTTCCAGAATCAAATGACAGCAAGAAGAAGATGGTCCTTAGGTTTTCAGTTTGAATGAAAGTGAACATTGCCAGTATTTTTACATAAAAAGAAAAAATTGTGGAATGTGTACTTCAAAGAGAAGTTGTAGAAAATTTGGTTATTCATTCTACCACATGACCAACATATTCTAATTTAAATTAACATAATTTAACTGTCAGTCATCTGTGTTGATCCAAACACTCAGGCAATTAAAAGAAGCTGGCTAAATTTAAAAGTTCACATTATGCAAAAAATGGGAAGAGTAAGAAAAACAACTTTGACTCTTATAAATCACCTTGACTTTGTAGATTAAATATTAAAGTAGAACTTTTTTTGTTTACAAAATGTTTTAACAAATATTTAACTGGTTAAAGGTTTCTTTTCCTTTGGTTTAAATCCTGTTTTTTGTTTGTGAATATTTAGTAGAGAAGGTTATCAGTCTAGTACCAGATAAATTCCTAGTGATTCATCATGACCAAGGTATAAACATCAATTCAAGATGCTATCCATCATTCCTATTATTCTTTGTCCACACTGCTGGTCTTTTGCCAGGATAAGATGGGATTAGTAAATAACTAATGCAATGAGAGTATTGTGTATTTTACAAGAATAAGTAGCCAAGATTTGACTGATATTTATATCAAAATTAGTTTGAGGTAGTATATTATATGACATGCCGGGATTTTATTATTTTTAGGTTAACAATATGCTATGAAAATGAATATCATTTGGTATTATTTATTACCAAACTACAGCATTGAGATCCTGCAAACAAATCTAAGATTGCATAATAGGAGATATATATTTATTTTGAGACTACCAAAAATTCATATTTTTAGTTACAAAGTCTCAATATATTTTGGTAATAAATAGTGTCTAATAATATCCATTTAGATTGTATAATATTCCAATATAAATCATAAAATCCTGGTATTTTTGGTTTTAAAAAATAACTTCTTTTTTTTTATTGCTAAAGTATTGATACTTTTTGACTTTCTTTGAACCCTTTCATCTAATCCATGTGACTTGGTTGTTTTTATTACACTGTCCATGATTAGATGATACATTGAATCAATTAATTCTTCCAAGTTAAGATATTGATTGTTTGTCTCTTCTATTGAACCTGTGTACATACTGACTCAACCCCTCCCTGCCATGGACAGGATGTGATACAAGGTCAATTTTTAAGCAGAGTACAATTGGTTTGAATACAGAATTTTCCTTCTTTTATACCAGTTTCTGTATCAAGGCTAAAGAGCCCAGTTTGTCCTACTATTTACCCATAGATGGGAGAAGAACATGGATTCATGCCTTTCCCAAGGCCATTAGCACAAAGTGAAATACAAACAGTCCACAATTTTAATTCCAGCCACATTTCCTACAACAATTACCATTATACTCAACATGCCTCCTTTCTTTTGAACCAGAGAAGATAACTTTTTTCATGCACAGTTATTGTAAATATCTATAAATATATTTTTGTTTACTAAATAGGGGAATTATGACAACACGCACAAATTTGTTTTGTTTGTTAACTTTCCCTCTGTCTCAAAATACTGATGATGTTAAATTTATTTGAAAAATGAAAATGAACTGTTATTGTAACCCTATAGGGTCAGAGATCAATTGGAGGAATTTTATTAACCAGAGGAAAAAGAAACTGATTTGGATTTTGGAAGAATAGAGTAATACATTACAAATGTGGAATGGATTTTTGAAATGAAGTGTAAATAAAAATTATGATGAGAAAGGAATTTGACAAAAACAAATTGTTATTGAAAAAAAAAGCAAATGTAATGTTATTTATTAAACTAAAGCTATCAGAAGTTAAGTAAATTGTTTTGACAGGAAAAAGAACAAGTTCAAATCAAAGCTTGGATCTGTCACTCATCAAATGTGACTGATCCAAAATTAGGATAACCGATTTGAATATGGAATTTTTTTTTAAACAATCTTGAAATAATACATGTCTGCAGAAAATTATTGAAATCTAAATTAGGAGAAAATAGTTGTTTTTTTTTGTTGTTTTGCCCTCCCTCTCACTCAGATGAAGATGTACATAAATTGAAAGGATTTGCCCCTCATGTGGTAGACCAACAGTAGATGAGCTGGTGGGTAGCTACTAGATTTCCTGCTCTCTGTATAATAAAATTCCTAACCAGCAACTCCAACTAGTAATTGATCTATTGTCTGGATCTAAAAAATCTGGGCAGATAATGAATTGGTCCAGTGGATTGGAAGTAGAATCACCCCTATATTTGGTGAGGATGACTGTACCATCATTATTATTGCTCTTGTTATTTTTAATTTTATTATTTTTGTACTCATTGATTTTTCTCACCTGTAACATCTGATGGCTTTTATTGGAGATCAAGTGACAGGAAGCCTCTTCAGTACTCAGTACAACACTCTTTACTATTCTTCATATCCAGAAATTTTCTGGTCTCTGGTTAATGCTGCAGATAATGCAATGGGTTGGTGTTGCCTATGGAACATTACCAAGCTCCATTACTGACTTCTAACCTGAAGTCAATCAGAAATCATTGGAATATTAATTTTCTAATGTTATTTCACTAAATACAACAATATTTTTGTAACCAAATATGTTGTCAATCTCTTGAAATGAAAGACAATACAATCCTGCTAATACTTCAAATGCGATCCAGGTAAAAAAATTTTCACCTCAGTTTACAAAAATGTTAGTTATCTAATTTAAAACATAATTTGCATGATATTATTCTTGATGACATTTAGCTGACGTCCTTTAATTTGAAAAAAAAAACATTACTAAAAATAGAAAAGTTTAAAACTGATATTTTTCTTAGATTAGTTTTATTTATTCTTCAAGCAGAATCCTCTTCATCTTGAAATTGCTCCAACCGTGTTTTACAACAACAACAACTATAAGTGGCTCTTCTAATTATCTCTTTTTCTTCTCTTTTTCCTCTTTTTCCTCTTTTTTCTACTTTGAATTTTTTACTTTAGATTAGAATGTTTATAGTAGGATTAAAAAAGTGACAAAAGTTTGTTTAGATGTCTCGGGGGGAAAAGTTATAGAAGAATTCTGTACAGAAAATTTCCACCCTGAAATCTTATTTGAAGAAATAATGTCCTGATGATGGAGTCAATTCCTGCTCTCCTTCATAATTATAACAGTTCATGTTAACATGATTTGTTTATACCACCACACAGCTTTTCTTGTTTCATGCAATATGTATTCTTTTTTTCATTGTATAATGTTTCTATGGAGCACTAGAATTTATAAAATCCTTGTATCTTCAGTTTAGTTGATAATTAACTTTTAATAAGAAAATTGTTAAAAGTGTACTTATTTATGGGTGATATTGTATACAGTGTTTCATATTTGTTTTGATTGTATAAAAATTAGTTTCTTGAAGTGTGTAGTAACCAATAAAATTTCTGTATTTCATTTATTTATTCTCGTACTTGGATGAATCAAAAGTTTTACAATATTTTGGTAATGTGAGGCACAATTCAGCAGCTCTAGATACTTTTCCTGGACTGAGATGTCAAACTCGCCTGATACTCTCCAAGTACTTCTTTTTGAATTTGCTTTTATGAATTGGAGCATTACATTAGAATACACATTTTTAGGCCTACCTGACCTTGCCTGATTATCAAATTTCTTGACTAAAAATTTCTTGGATCATCTATTTACAGTATTGTGATCAACTGTGCTTTCATCTTTCTTATAATAAATGTTTTTGGTTACTTATTTGGTGTTATAGCCAAGTTCAAACTTGTAAAGCATAAGTTCACAAATTAGACTACACTGCACCTTCATCAGCTTTCAAATCACATGCACAATGAAGCAATTCACAATATGTAAGCACACAAACTACCACAATACTACCAACCACAGTGGGTAACTTCTATAGTTTGAACTGCTTCAGTCACATGATATACTTACTATAAACTAGCATATACCAAAATATTGTAAAATTTTTACTTATATTATTATTTGTCCTGTGTACATGAACAAATACTTAATACTCAATGATTTTTATATGATTTCTAGAATTAATGCAAAGACATTAGTCTTTCTAAATTACATTTAGCTTGTATTCTTAACTTACAGATTTCAGTAAATAAGAAGTTGAAAAGGAAATTTCTGACAATTATGTTAGTTCCTTAAGTACTACATAAGGTATATATGGCTCTGTAATCACATAAGGTAAATACTACCCAGAATTCACATAAGGTATATTCTGCCCTGCACTCGCATAAGTTATATACTACCCTGTACTCATATAAGTTATATACTGCCTTGCTCACATAAGCTATAAACTGCCCAGCATTCACATAAAGTATATACTACCCTGTACTCACGTAAGATATAAACTGCCCTGTACTTACAAAATGTATATACTGCCCTGTATTCATATAAGGTATATACTGGCCTGTATTCACATAAGATATAAACACCCCTACATTCACTGCCCTGTATTTACATAAGCTATAACTCCCCTGTATTCATATGAGGTATGTACTGTCCAGTATTCACATAAAGTATATACTGGTCTGTACTCACATAAGGTATATACTGCCCTGTATTCACATGTGGTATATACTGCCCTGCACTCATAAAAGGTATACACTGCCCTGCACTCACATAAGCTATCAACTGCCTTGCATTTACATAAAGAAAATACTGCCCTGTACTCAAATAAGGTATAAACTGCCCTGTACACACATTAGGTATATACTGTCATGTACTCAGATAATGTATATACAGCTTTGCTCTCACATAAGGTATATACTGCCCTGCATTCACATAAGCTATCAACTGTCCGCATTCACATAAGATATGAACTGCTCTGCACTCACATAAGATATAAACTGCCCTGCACTCACATAAAATATAAACTTCCCTGTACACACATAAGGTATATACTGCCAAGCACTCACATAAAGTATATACTGCCCTGCACTCATAAAAGATATATAGTGCTCTGCATTCGCATAAGGTGTAAACTGCCCTGTACTCACATAAAGTAAATACTGCCCTGTACTTACAAAAGATATATACTGCCTTGAACTCACATAAGCTGTAAAATGTCCTGCATTCACATAGGATATATACTTTCATACACTCATATCCAGCACTGTACTCACATAAATTATATACTGCCTTGCACTCACATAAGCTATAAAGTGCCCTGCATTCACAGAAGGTATATACTGCCTTGTACTCACATATGGTATATACTGCCCTGCATTCACATAAGGTATATACTGCCCTGTATATACATAAGGTTTAAACTGCCCTACACTCGCATAAGCCATCAACTCCCCTGCACTCACATAAGCCATCAACTCCCCTGCACTCACATAAGCCATCAACTCCCCTGCACTCACATAAGTTATAAACTCCCCTGTACTCACATATATTAACATTATCAACACTTCTTGGTAATCAGTTTTTTAAAGGTAAGCAATTATATTGTTTCAGGTGACTATGTCCACAGACTATCACCATCATCATTATTTATTTATTCATTTTATGAATTTCTTTAAAATGGTTTCAAACCTCATGCTGCTACTAGAATTATAAAAATTCTCTGGACATTGAAAACTAAGATATTGTTTATATATATATATATATATATATATATATATATATATATATATATATATATATATATATATATATATATAATGAAAATGGTTATTATATGCTTAATAAAAATTTACACAGGAAATTAATGAACAAAATGAATAAAAATAAAGAATAGATATGGGCAGAAAGTAAGACAAAAAGAAAGAAAGAACAGAAAGAAGGAAAATAGAAAGAGAGAAACGAAACCAAATGAAAAAGATTGAAGAGATATAAAGACAAAATTGTTAAGATCCATTTGTGCTGTCAGTTAAGCAACAATTGTCAGGATTCTTTGCAAAAGTTTTGCAATTACACATGCAAACAAACCAAATAACAATCTAACTAGCTGAATCCATGGAAATACAACAGGTGTTGACTAAGATTATTTATTATATCATGCCTTTGATCTTTCACCTTTCTCATTATCTTTCTTACCAATTTTCATTGGTTGGCCATATCTTTATCTAAAATTTGCAAAATTGTAAATCATTTTCCTATTCAAAAAAGAAATAAAAATGCACAAATGTTTTTTGCTACATACACACACACAAACGCACAGTCTCTCTCTCTCTCTCTATATATATATATATATATATATATATATATATATATATATATATAAGGATCAGGCAAGAATAAGGGGGAATTTCTTTGAAAAAAGTGAAGTAAATTTTTTTATCGGAACTCTGAATTGTTTGGAATTGGTTTATAACAAAAAATGTTTTAATCTCGTAAAAAAAAAATCACGCTATTCAAAATTCAAGAAAATCAATAATCATTGGTCTTTTAATGTTCATGGTGGCAATAACCTTTTTAGCGGTTTGAGGGAATTAGTCATTTTCCCGAACACTATAGATTTTATGGCAACAGAAATGAATTACGAAACTATTCTTTGGTAACACAACAACGAAAATTCTTTATTTGCAGCTTTGAATATGGTTTGTTCTTGGTGCTGCAAGACTCGTGGTGGTTAGGCTTGTTGGTTTTGGAGACGCGATAGCTTAGCGGGATGTTGAAATGGCAGCGTGTCGTTGGACGTGTGAGGGAAGTATTCAAGGTCACCGTGTAGTTTTGTGTGTCTGGTAATAGGGGAGAGTAGGCGTTATCTCCATTATGTGGACCAGAGGTGAAATGAGAGCTAGGTGTGTCGAGAGCGAAGTGGCGCTCGGATCGACATAGTAAATTTTTGTGGAGCTTGTGGAAGGCATGCGGAACGTATCTAATTCATATTCAACTGGGATTCCTTGGTCAAAAATATATTAGACGCAAAGAATCCATAAATTGGAAGGTTCCCTCGCTGAGTGTCCATGTTGCTGCTGCTAGGGTTAAAGCCACGGTGATATGTCCACACTGGGTGGCTTGTTTAGCTAAAAAGCATCGCTAAGCAGGGGCGACCAGAGACACGTCCGTTCTGGTCGCCGTCTCAAGCCGAAGAGAGTGGTTTTGGCCGCTCACCCGTTTTGCTAGCCGGAAGTGAAGGTCCGGGCTGAATGGGATATGTCATCCTGATTGGGTGAAATTCAGTGTTGAATTAAATAGCGCGCCAAAACAAAATACGAGATTTTCCTCTTCTCTACACCTTCTATATTGACCACTGCGTCCAGAACCTTTTCTTTATCGGAGAGTCAGTGTGTCTCCACTCCATGGTCTGTTTTAACAACTGACGCTAGTTGTGGCAAAGCTATGTTCAGCCCATTTATAATGATTGTTTTCACTAAAATATGCTTCTCTAATCACATCTTACGCTCTTCTATCAATTTCACATGATTTTCACTTCTCAGCCACCAAAAAGTTGTTGACAGACCTGGAGTGCTCTGATATGCCACCATTCTGAATTGGGTTAAAACAAATTTTTGCGAGATCAAAATGATTTTTGCTATAAACCAAACAATGCAGAATGTATGGGGAAAAATCTGTAAAAAAAAAGACTGACTTTGCCTTTTTCAAAAGAAATATAAAATCCGCTTATTTATTGAACGACCCTCGTATTTTCCTTTTATAGGTTTGTTAAAACATTTGATTCAGTAGAAATCTTCTTTCACGTATTCAGACTAGAATGTTGATGTTTACTAAAAAAATTCTAATGTATTTATTTTTATTTGGTATTATTTATTTTAAATCAGAGAGAAAAGGAGACATACAATTCCCATATCAATGACACCACGTCAATGCTACAAAAGAATTAATGCTTATTTCACAAGTTTTTGATTAACATTAAAAGAAGTTTTCTTTCTAATTCATTATCAATCATTCGTGTTGGCTTGGCCATTCATTACTCAATTTAAAACTTTATTTTTACTGACGTGGGAAATATCTATATTTAAAGAAAAAAAGTAAATTTTAATTTTTGGTAAGTCCAGCTCAAACAGAACAATTACTACTGCTGCTGTTGCTGCTGCTGCCGATGATGATGATGACTACTTATCCTCCCTCTACTGCACTCCACCAGTCAATTCCTTTATTTACATACCAATTTTGTCAAAGTTCAGAAATTGTATCACTATAGTAATTTCTCTGACAGATGTTTTGGTTTTTTTTGGGGGGAAAATAACTAGTTCTCTTCAACCTTCCACTCTTCCTTTTTCTTCAAACGTTACTATTTCATTTATTTTATCTCCCTCACTCTCCCCTCCTCTCATTTTAATTCTTATATTTTCCCCATCATTCTTAATTTATCATTTCTTTATTTCATTCATTCATTCATTCTTTCTTTCTTTCTTTCTTTCTTTCTTTTGTGACAAAAATCCGAAGTCTGTCCAGTCACACCTACTAACTGACTTCTAACTACGTTGTGTTTAACTTTTACAAATAAGTCAGCCTCTAGTTTTTGCTGAAACTGCAGAAGTCATGGATCAGCATCAGAATGGAAAAAAGAAACAAGATAAGATGACTGTAACAATTTCTTGAACCAATCCTCTATGTCTAAACCTAAGTCAAACAAACCATAACTATTGAGGATGGTGTGGAGAATGACTCCAGCTCGGCCACGCAACCTTGAGTTTTTCCCTTCAAACACTCAAATACTAAATAAATTAAGAAATAATATTCTTGACTGATGACTTCTGAATATTTTAGCTTATCAGGGACAATCAAAATAATCCTTTCATTTCGATTTTGTCACGGAATTTTTCGATTTTATTATTTAGAAACCCACTTCCTTTCTATTTTTTTAAAAGTTGTTTAACCTTCCAACTTGTTTAGATAACCTTTCAAAACAATTCTTATCACTTGGAGTATTCGAACTATTGTCTTCATTGTTATATTCACAACATTTCGGCCGATGCATCCTTCGGCCCTCTTCAGGTGTTTCATGTTGAACTCGGGAGCCCTCACAAAACTTCGAATTGAACCCATTATTAAATCTACAGGGACAGAGTTTTCTAATCCGGTTAACTGTAATCGTGTATAAGTGTTAAGCTATAGTAAGGTGCCCGTGGTGTAATGGTTATCGTCGTAGGAAATGGACACGGCGACTCGAGTTCAAATCCTGGACAAGACTGATTGCATTTCACATAGCACTAATACCCTTGGGAAAGGTATGAATCCAATTATTCTCCCTCCAGCTATGGGTAAATAGTAGGACAGACTAGGAGAAGGAAAACTCTGAATTCAAACCTGTCAAACTCCGCTTAAAAATTGACCTTGTGTCATATCCTGCCCGAGCGGAGGGGTTGGGTAAATAGGAGTAAATATTTCTTGTTATTCGTACCCATTCTTGGGATTGAACCTGCAATCTCCTGATGATTTCACTTAGAAGCACTTTTTAACCAAACACCGATATCTGTGGCACAATGTATCCTGCTGGATAATTCAGAGTGAATTTGGGGGAGTTAGAAAGCTAATGTCTCCATCAACCCATGAGATTAACTAAGATGAATATAACATTCTAATTAGTATTTAAAATAGAACCACCATGATCATGGACTGCTGTTACAACAGGAATCCAAGAGTTTCACAGGTCATCTAGCGATTTTTAGTTTATATGGTGTATGCTAATGAATAGGCATCAAGTATAGAATCCTTTCCTATTTCTAATTTGATTGATTTTAATGACATGTTTATATTTAAATTCTTTATGTAGTGGTTTATTAACAGTTTTCTACACACTATTATATTTTAAGTATTCCTATTTATACAAATAATTTTCAAATAGTTCGATTTGACCCATTGATAGGACCCAAACAGGTACCACTACTCTGAGTTCGAGTGGACTAGGAAGTAATGGCAATGAAGGGGTAATTCATACCTCCCCCCAAAGCTAGAGAACTGGAGTGTCAATGCCAGAAGTAGTTTGTCATTCTCAGGATATCCCATTGGGGTGGGGTCTTACCCCTCAAGTGAGTATACAGTCGGCATATTCTAAGCACTGCTGACTGGGCGGTTCTAACTTGATTCTCACTGGTGCTGTAAATTTGTTTAAGTTAAATGTAAGGAATGTTACTCCTGTATATTCCTGTTGATATTAAAAGAATCATATATTCAAAATAATTAAACATGTTTAAACTGGTTTGGCCTGTTTTTTGTTTATTTTTCTAAATCTAAAGATAACTGACAAACTAGTCTGTCCTTAGCAACACTAGGGAATCGTTTTGTGTGGTTGGTAGTGAAATACTTCTTTTGATAACAGCATTTAATTTAGCAAGAAAATACAAAGAAAATGAAAAGAAGTTTATGCAAAGATTTAAAAAAATCAATGAAAAATTTATCATTATCATCATGTTGTACTGATGGCATGGATTCCTTTGACTCTTTCTCACCACCCACCCCTATCGTTCATCACTCTTCGCAGGTCCTCTAGACTGCATCTAGTATCCACACAGAGCTGATGAATGTAAGTGTTTGCTGGTCGGCCAACACTAGCGTGTTTGTGTGTTGGAGTCCATTTGAGAACATCGCTTATGAATTCGTCCTTACTTCTCCAGCAGTTCCCAGTATGTCTTGTTTGTCTTGGAAGGTTAGTTAGATAGGAGGTAGGTGGTCGTACAGCTACTGTTTTGTAGAGAGCTGTTTCCAAGATTTGTTCAAAACAACACACAGCATTCTTGTATTGTTCCCATCTAATTTTTTTCAATGTATTCGTTAGAGTTTAAGTGGTGCATCCATATAGTAGTATCGACTCGGCCACAGCTTGGAAGAAATCATTTTATTTCTTCAGTGAAATCAGATTTACATATGATCAACAGTCTGACTATAGCATTCCACCCCCTCCCTATACATATGCTTCTACTTTCAGTAAATGAGTTGCCTAGGTATGTGAATTGGTATACTAATTTCACAGGCTCCTTCAAAATACATGAACTCTGTTTTATTTGCATTCACTGAGAGGCCAATGCATCTTGCTACTTACTTCAGGCTATGCAGTAGGGTGAATTTGAGAGAAGCATTAGATCAACTGCATAGTCAGCATCTGTCATAGTATCTGTGAGATATCGCCGGTTTGTTGTTGTTGTTGTTGTTGTTAAATGTGAAACTATTTTCATTATATCTATCTCCTTGCCAGACTCTGATAACAACGTTAAAGAAGCAGATTGAGTGAACTATCGCTTTCGTGTTTTTGTAACGCATCATTATAGCTGTAACAGTTTCTTTGGGAAAACCATATGCAAGTAGAATTTGCTTCATCTCCTCTCTATGTATGGAATCAAATGCCTTGGAGAAATTAATGAACAGTTGTGTTGCCTCGAAATCTTTTGCAAGTAATCCTTCGATGATTCGGCAAATAGTTCTGATTTTTCCAAAGAATTTTCACGGTTTTTGGTGTGATACGTTTGATATGCAGACCATTATAAACCTTAGCAGCTATGGCAGTAAGAGGTATGCCTTTGTAGTTCTTTGTGATTCCGAGGTCACTTTAGGGAAGGGTAGGATGTGGCCTTTTGTCCATTTCTCTATTGTATTTTGTTTATAAACAGCATTGCATAATTGAAGAAGTATGTCACCAAATTTTCTTATCTTCCATACTTCTGAAGGTATTTCCTCGAGGTCAGCAGCTTTTTTTATCTATTTATTTTATTTATCTATTTTTTTTTTTTTTTTTTTTTTCAGCACAGTGTCAAGTTCATCCTCTGTGGATTGTCCAAGTTTGATAATTTGTTGGCCATTAATAATTTCTTAAGTAGGTATACTCGTGATTTCAGGAGAATTTCCAAACAGATTCTAGAAAGATTCTATTTCCACTTCTGAGGCCTTTCTTCTTGACTGACTGTTTTTAATTTTGCTCTAGAGGTGCTTTTCCTTCCACTCACTTCATTTATTGTCTACCATATTAATCATGATTGTCTATCTTCTACAGAATTTCTGCTTTTATTGATTTGGCTTTGAATGTATTCTAGTTGTTCTTTTTGGTATGTTTTGGTTAGTTCTCTCAGGGCTTTCTTAAATTTCCGCACACTAGCTTTTGTTAGGTTTCTTTATTTAACTAAGAATGTTTTAATCTTATTTTATGGTTTTTCATTAACTGCTATTGACTTCTTTGGAACTCTATATTTAGCACTTGATTTGGTTGGAATGCGCTTGGCTGCTGCTCCCAATTGGTGGTAACAAACTTTTCATATTCATCATTTGGAGTATGTCTTTTAGATGTCTTCTGAAGAATATCAAACTTGTTTCTTACAGTCACCATGTATTGATTGCTTATGTCACTATTGGTGAGTGAGGACTAGACATTTCATGAAACTTTATCTGCTTTTTTCTCATTTCTCCGTAGACTCGGGCGAATCTTTGCTGAGATAATTGTATGATTGGAAGACACTCCTTCAATGCCTCACAATTCAATGTACTGTTTGTCCACTTCTTGTAGATAAATATATAATCAATCTTTTCTCTAGGTTTATTTGGGTAGATGTAAGTTCATAGTTTCCTCTTCCTTTTTTTAAATCTAATGTTTTGGCATATCAAAGAAAACTTAGCTAGATATTCTCTCTTTCTGTTTGGCGTGTTGAGTAAACACAATTTATTATTTTCATTCTGCCTAATTGAGCGTTCAGAATCTTGTGTTTAGAAATGTGTCGTACAAAGGAATATAGCTCATTATAGAAGGTAGTGATGTTCGTTTCATCTCTGGCACTAGTGAGATTGTAGAGTGAGATTATTGTTGTGCTGGGATATCCATTAAATGTGACTCATATCGTCCTCATATTTGATACATTTTATGTTTATAACCTTATAATGTTAGCCCTAGATCCAGTTTGCCCAGTTGGCTGGGGCTGTAGAATACACCGACTGCACCTATGCAGAGGAGTAAGACACCCCCAAAACGAGTGTCCTAGATATGACACTAAACAATCTGATAGTGAGGTTCCAGCAATGCTGGAGCTTTGGGGAATGTGGAGTACCCCTTCATTACCATCGCCCCCAGGTCCACTCTGGCCCGGAGTGGTAGCAACTGATAGGGCCCTATCTATGGGTTAAATAGAACTAACGGCATATTTATGCTCAACTGAATTGTTTGATTAAACTGAATAGCTTGAAATAGAAATATTTTTGACAAACCGTACTTACATTTAAACTGTGGGCTCATGCTAAACTGAATTATTTCGAATAGAACTGTTTTTTGACATTGAAACTGTATTTACACTAAACTGAATTGTTTAACATAGAACTGTTTTTACATTTAACTATGTGTAAACAAAATCTGTACTTATACTAAACTGAATTAGCTGAATTGTTCTAAACTTGACTAAACTGAATTGCTGAAAATAGAAATGCTTTTCACAATTAAACTGTACTTTTAAACTGCGTGCTTATGCTAAACTGAATTATTTGAAATTGAACTGTTTTTGACATAGAAACTGTACTTACACTAAACTGAATTGTTATATATAACTGCTTGAATAGTTTGAAATAGAAATGTTTTTGACTATTAAACTGTGTACTCATGCTAAACTGAATTGTTTGAAATAGAATTGATTATTTACATAAAAATGGATTTGGCGTTCAATAACCTACAAAGGTTGATATGCCATAAAACCCAACAAACCAAACCTAGATCCAGTGTCGACCTCCTGAAATGTGTATGTAGCATATAAGTTTATTGTAATATTGGTCAGTGTGTTGCTTTCAGTTTATATTACACAATTAAAAGGGCTTCTTGCCTGAACAACAAACCTTGGAGTTATTGATGCTATTCTATCAACTGGATAAATAGTGTCTGAAAGATGATTGTTTATTTTTTTATGAATATTTCAAAGTTCTAAAAAAGTTTAAAATCCATGCTCTTCTGCCCCTGGGTATACAAATTTAGGTGCAATAATGCGTATGCGTGTAGGTGAGTATATATCTATATATATTTATACATATATAAGCATAGTGTATATGCCTGTGTGTATATGGTAATGTGTGTTTATAATAGTATCAACAGGATTGTTAAAGTAAGTTAAGGGACGTCGGAAGATTTTGATTGATGATAAAATAGAGAAGGATGTCTCGATTGGACTGAAAAGGTTAGTTTTTTAATGTCTGTGATAAACTAAAGTCTTCACTGCTAATATGATAAAAAGTCAGTTGACAAAAATCTAATATCTTAAAATTTATTTCAGTTTTAGGAGGTCCTATGTGGAAGGGGTCTTTTTTTTTCTGGAGTCCGGAGCTGTCAGGAGTTAAATAGAATAGCATCAGTTTAAGAGACCAGCAGTTAGCGGGTTGGCTGTTGGACAGAGGAGTGAGTGAGCAGTTGACTGTTTGACATAGAATAGAATAGAAAACTGATCGGCCCTCAAGTCTTCATCCGCCATCCATATCGTGATCGTTAGAGTCTATGCACTTAGGCTGAAAAACAAAGTGTCACATATCCCAGGATTGTTTAAGAAATAAAGACAACAATGCGATTGTATTCTCAGGTTTGTTCTTATTTCTTCTTTTTTTTGTGTGTGGAACTTACGTAGATTATACATTTTTATTAAAATCAGCAGCAGATGATATTTAAAAAAAGACACCACGTAGAAAGTGACAAAAATGGATGGGCTGCTGGTCAACACTGCTTCTGAAGAATGAATAGAAATATAACGCAAAACAGAACGGGATCTGAAAACCAAAGAAAGAAAAAAAACGTGAGTGTTGCTCAGTGACTAAAAATATAATTGCAGGTTCAGAGGTTCTTTCTATGTAGACAAATTGTTGATTTTGAAAAGTTCAAAGTTCATATAAGAGATGGAAAAAAGAGAGAGATTAGAAGTATAAAATCTATGATCTCAATATAATCTAAGTATTAAACCCACCCCTCATTCTACAATAACCCAAATATAACAGGTTCACTGTATAATAAAGACAATATTCTAAGAGAACAGATTTTTTTATCTTTCAAACGTAATTTTTCTCAAATATTTGTCCACACACACACACACACATACACACACTCGCGCGTATATATATATATATATATATATATATATATATACATATATATATATATATATATATATATATATATATATATATATATATATATATATATCCAGATATAAAAGAGTTTGGGGAGAAAATCTTGAGAGAAAATCCAGAGAAGAGAGACTAAGATTATTGGTTCTTAACATTGGTTGGCTTCTGATAAATCTTACAGCCAAATTGACCTCAAATGTAAAACTCTGCTTTCTCTTGAATATTGTTGTTGTGACTGTAACAGGGACCCTGTTTGTTGGGTAGAATGGGCTCCAGTCTAATGATAAAGCTATGGTGAAAGTAAACCTTCTAAAAGAAGTAAACTCCAAAATCAAAACTTGAGACGGAAGCATCAAACCTCTGCAGACTTGTAGGTATCATTTCATGGGAAAAGTCTAGAATAAAATACTCTGAAATAAAACCTGCAGTTTGCGTAATCACCAGTTATCTTGCTACGCTTGTCACTGGGCTCTAGCTATATAGAAACCCAGAGAGTCGCACCAGTGTTGTATAAATGTATGTCATCAACCCCTCCGCACGAGCAGATTGCAACACAAAGGTAATTTTTAAGCGGTGTTTAACAGGTCTGAATACTGAAATTTCCTTTTCCCTATACCATTTGCCTTACTAAAGCTAAAGAGACTTGTCTGCCCTACTATTTACCCATAGTTGGGGGTAGAATAATAGGAATAATACTTTTCCCAATGGTATTAGCGCTATCCGAAATGCAAAGAGTCTTGGCTAAGATTTGAAATCGGTCACCGTATCCATTTTCTGTGACGGTAACCCTTATTACACGAACACCGCCGAAACACACACACACACACACACACACACACACACACACACACACACACACACACACACACACACACACACACACACACTACCAGTCAATGGTATTTGGCCACCCTCAAAAAATTTTTATTTCTCATCCTAAAAGTGTTATTTTTAATGTAACAAGTTAAGCACCACAATGTTTTTTTTATTATACTAAATTTAAAAAAAAATGCATGATAAATTGAAACTCCCAAAGTACAAACATCCAAACAGCAAAAGTTTCATCAATTTAGAATAAACAAAAATTTGAAAGATTTCTTTTATTTGTTTTATGGTTCTTTCTGTTTCTAAGACAATGTTCTTAACTTCACATTTCCTTTTATCATTGTTGCCCTTGGTGATGATAGTTAAATCGTTTAGGATGATATCCAGTACGATAAAATAAGATAATAAATATAGATTATATCTTATAATTAATTTGTAATATAGCTGATGACAGCTGTATTGCCTATTGAGTATTGTCATATTGCAAGTAGCTGACCATCATGTGACAACCTGGAAGTAACCTCCCTGTTGTCTGGTGCAGAATAAGGGAAATACAAGCATTAGAAAACACATGCAAAATTTATAAACATGTGATGCACTCAGAAGCAGAGAATCCTGAAAAGTATCTCTTCTAGATGATAGGAACCAGAGAAAAAACACTTAGACAGTCACAACGTCCATAGAAAAAAAAAAAAAATGAACTAAATTGTCTCTCAGAGGAAACAAACTTGGGCGTTAATGAATGAAAAGTTCTTTGTTGGGAGCTGAAATATAAAGGTGTATACAGCGATTCGTGTATTAAGTTACGACCGTAAAGGCCAGTTCTGAGACCAGCGTGGATGAAGATCTTTATCCAACTTGAAATTGTAACATGACACCGTTGTTTGAAGATCAAACGAACACGGCACCATTAAGAAAACAGTTAGTACGTATCACTCCGGATTGGCGTAAGTAACTGATCTGTGTTGTCTGGAAAATTGTGTGTTTTTATAGCATCAAGGTGGATCCCGCGCGCACGCGTTGACTTTCGAAAATTCTTTGGGTGCATATTTTAGAGACCTCATATTGGTCCTAAAAACCATTTTTAATTGTTTGTTTTTTAAACATCTCCGTGGGCGTTAGTAGGAGATCTTTGCGCCAATTTTGATCCGTTTTTTCCAGAAAATTCTTTTGACAAGGAAATTGCATCATTTCCTATAGTGTTAGCCATTTAGTACAGATTTACCTACTTTCAAACAACTAGCCTGTAAACTCATAACCAAATCCCAGTCCCAGCACCCAAAAGTCATTATGAAATCCATATATAATTATAAAAAAACTTGGAATCTCTTCCTTTCCACCGTGAGGTCATTACTAGACACAAAGTGATGATGTACTCCTAGTGTTTGCTTCTTGTACCTTGCATCCTACTCCTATCAACCAATGCCTGTGGTCGATAGCACACAATATTACAAATAAAACAAGAATGTGAGTGATGCCAGTAAGAGACAAAGGAAAAGAACTTTCAGTACAGAAAATACAATTCTCAATTTAATTTCGAGATGTTTGGAGATGTCACAGGGGATTAAATTTCGTTTTATGAGGACTATCAGGAAGAAAAAAATGGTTATAACATAAAAAGACCGAGGAAAGGTCAATGTTAGGAATATTATAACGTGAACACATCCGAAGCAAGGAAATTCGGGAGAAGAGCGGAGTGAATGACGTAATCGTGGAGTTCCAAAAGTAGAAGTATTACAAGGCTGAAAACGTCCGAAGTATCACAGACCAAAAAATGGACCAATGCAGTTGTCGAGTGGTATCCAAGAGACTGAAAAAAACCACTGAGAAGAGATCCATGATTATGGAAAGATGAAACTATAACGCGATTCTGAACAACGTGGAGAAGAAGGATGAGATCCAGAAAGAAATTAAAGTGTATTGTAGCCAAAGAAGGATGAGATCAAGAAAGAAATTAAAGTGTATTGTAGCCAAAGAAGGATGAGATCAAGAAAGAAATTAAAGTATATTGTAGCCAAAGAAGGATGAGATCAAGAAAGAAATTAAAGTGTATTGTAGCCAAAGAAGGATGAGATCAAGAAAGAAATTAAAGTGTATTGTAGCCAAAGAAGGATGAGATCAAGAAAGAAATAAAAGTGTATTGTAGACAAAGAAGGATGAGATCAAGAAAGAAATTAAAGTGTATTGTAGCCAAAGAAGGATGAGATCAAGAAAGAAATTAAAGTGTATGGTAGCCAAAGAAAGATGAGATCAAGAAAGAAATTAAAGTGTATTGTAGCCAAAGAAGGATGAGATCAAGAAAGAAATTAAAGTGCATTGTAGCCAAAGAAGGATGAGATCAAGAAAGAAATTAAAGTGTATTGTAGCCAAAGAAGGAAGAGATCAAGAAAGAAATTAAAGTGTATTGTAGCCAAAGAAGGATGAGATCAAGAAAGAAATTAAAGTGTATTGTAGCCAAAGAAGTATGAGATCAAGAAAGAAATTAAAGTGTATTGTAGCCAAAGAAGGATGAGATCAAGAAAGAAATTAAAGTGTATTGTAGCCAAAGAAGGATGAGATCAAGAAAGAAATTAAAGTGTATGGTAGCCAAAGAAGGATGAGATCAAGAAAGAAATTAAAGTGTATTGTAGACAAAGAAGGATGAGATCAAGAAAGAAATTAAAGTGTATTGTAGCCAAAGAAGGATGACATCAAGAAAGAAATTAAAGTGTATGGTAGCCAAAGAAGGATGAGATCAAGAAAGAAATTAAAGTGTATTGTAGCCAAAGAAGGATGAGATACAGAAAGAAATTAATGTGTATTGTAGCCAAAGAAGGATGAGATCAAGAAAGAAATTAAAGTGTATTGTAGCCAAAGAAGGATGAGATTAAGAAAGAAATTAAAGTGTATTGTAGCCAAAGAAGGATGAGATCAAGAAAGAAATTAAAGTGTATTGTAGCCAAAGAAGGATGAGATCAAGAAAGAAATTAAAGTGTATTGTAGCCAAAGAAGGATGAGATTAAGAAAGAAATTAAAGTGTATTGTAGCCAAAGAAGGATGAGATCAAGAAAGAAATTAAAGTGTATTGTAGCCAAAGAAGGATGAGATCAAGAAAGAAATTAAAGTGTATTGTAGACAAAGAAGGATGAGATCAAGAAAGAAATTAAACTGTATTGTAGCCAAAGAAGGATGAGATTAAGAAAGAAATTAAAGTGTATGGTAACCAAAGAAGGATGACATCAAGAAAGAAATTAAAGTGTATTGTAGCCAAAGAAGGATGAGATCAAGAAAGAAATTAAAGTGTATGGTAGCCAAAGAAGGATGAGATCAAGAAAGAAATTAAAGTGTATTGTAGACAAAGAAGGATGAGATCAAGAAAGAAATTAAAGTGTATGGTAGCCAAAGAAGGATGAGATCAAGAAAGAAATTAAAGTGTATTATAGCCAAAGAAGGATGAGATTAAGAAAGAAATTAAAGTGTATTGTAGCCAAAGAAGGATGAGATCAAGAAAGAAATTAAACTGTATTGTAGCCAAAGAAGGATGAGATTAAGAAAGAAATTAAATTGTATTGTAGCCAAAGAAGGATGAGATCAAGAAAGAAATTAAAGTGTATGGTAGCCAAAGAAGGATGAGATCAAGAAAGAAATTAAAGTGTATTATAGACAAAGAAGGATGAGATCAAGAAAGAAATTAAAGTGTATTGTAGCCAAAGAAGGATGAGATCAAGACAGAAATTAAAGTGTATGGTAGCCAAAGAAGGATGAGATCAACAAAGAAATTAAAGTGTATTGTAGCCAAAGAAGGATGAGATAGAGAAAGAAATTAATGTGTATTGTAGCCAAAGAAGGATGAGATCAAGAAAGAAATTAAAGTGTATTGTAGCCAAAGAAGGATGAGATTAAGAAAGAAATTAAAGTGTATTGTAGCCAAAGAAGGATGAGATAGAGAAAGAAATTAAAGTGTATTGTAGACAAAGAAGGATGAGATCAAGAAAGAAATTAAAGTGTATTGTAGCCAAAGAAGGATGAGATCAAGAAAGAAATTAAAGTGTATTGTAGCCAAAGAAGGATGAGATCAAGAAAGAAATTAAAGTGTATTGTAGCCAAAGAAGGATGAGATCAAGAAAGAAATTAAAGTGTATTGTAGCCAAAGAAGGATGAGATCAAGAAAGAAAATAAAGTGTATTGTAGACAAAGTAGGATGAGATTAAGAAAGAAATTAAAGTGTATTGCAGACAAAGAAGGATGAGATCAAGAAAGAAATTAAAGTGTATTGTAGCCAAAGATGGATGAGATCAAGAAAGAAATTAAAGTGTATTGTAGCCAAAGAAGGATGAGATCAAGAAAGAAATTAAAGTGTATTGTAGCCAAAGAAGGATGAGATAGAGAAAGAAATTAAAGTATATTGTAGCCAAAGAAGGATGAGATCAAGAAAAAAATTAAAGTGTATTGTAGCCAAAGAAGGATGAGATCAAGATAGAAATTAAAGTGTATGGTAGCCAAAGAAGGATGAGATCAAGAAAGAAATTAAAGTGTATTGTAGACAAAGAAGGATGAGATCAAGAAAGAAATTAAAGTGTATTGTAGCCAAAGAAGGATGAGATCAAGAAAGAAAATAAAGTGTATTGTAGCCAAAGAAGGATGAGATCAAGAAAGAAATTAAAGTGTATTGTAGCCAAAGAAGGATGAGATTAAGAAAGAAATTAAAGTGTATTGTAGCCAAAGAAGGATGAGATCAAGAAAGAAATTAAAGTGTATTATAGCCAAAGAAGGATGAGATTAAGAAAGAAATTAAAGTGTATTGTAGCCAAAGAAGGATGAGATCAAGAAAGAAATTAAACTGTATTGTAGCCAAAGAAGGATGAGATTAAGAAAGAAATTAAATTGTATTGTAGCCAAAGAAGGATGAGATCAAGAAAGAAATTAAAGTGTATGGTAGCCAAAGAAGGATGAGATCAAGAAAGAAATTAAAGTGTATTATAGACAAAGAAGGATGAGATCAAGAAAGAAATTAAAGTGTATTGTAGCCAAAGAAGGATGAGATCAAGACAGAAATTAAAGTGTATGGTAGCCAAAGAAGGATGAGATCAACAAAGAAATTAAAGTATATTGTAGCCAAAGAAGGATGAGATCAAGAAAGAAATTAAAGTGTATTGTAGCCAAAGAAGGATGAGATCAAGAAAGAAATTAAAGTGTATTGTAGCCAAAGAAGGATGAGATCAAGAAAGAAATAAAAGTGTATTGTAGACAAAGAAGGATGAGATCAAGAAAGAAATTAAAGTGTATTGTAGCCAAAGAAGGATGAGATCAAGAAAGAAATTAAAGTGTATGGTAGCCAAAGAAAGATGAGATCAAGAAAGAAATTAAAGTGTATTGTAGCCAAAGAAGGATGAGATCAAGAAAGAAATTAAAGTGCATTGTAGCCAAAGAAGGATGAGATCAAGAAAGAAATTAAAGTGTATTGTAGCCAAAGAAGGAAGAGATCAAGAAAGAAATTAAAGTGTATTGTAGCCAAAGAAGGATGAGATCAAGAAAGAAATTAAAGTGTATTGTAGCCAAAGAAGTATGAGATCAAGAAAGAAATTAAAGTGTATTGTAGACAAAGAAGGATGAGATCAAGAAAGAAATTAAAGTGTATTGTAGCCAAAGAAGGATGACATCAAGAAAGAAATTAAAGTGTATGGTAGCCAAAGAAGGATGAGATCAAGAAAGAAATTAAAGTGTATTGTAGCCAAAGAAGGATGAGATACAGAAAGAAATTAATGTGTATTGTAGCCAAAGAAGGATGAGATCAAGAAAGAAATTAAAGTGTATTGTAGCCAAAGAAGGATGAGATTAAGAAAGAAATTAAAGTGTATTGTAGCCAAAGAAGGATGAGATCAAGAAAGAAATTAAAGTGTATTGTAGCCAAAGAAGGATGAGATCAAGAAAGAAATTAAAGTGTATTGTAGCCAAAGAAGGATGAGATTAAGAAAGAAATTAAAGTGTATTGTAGCCAAAGAAGGATGAGATCAAGAAAGAAATTAAAGTGTATTGTAGCCAAAGAAGGATGAGATCAAGAAAGAAATTAAAGTGTATTGTAGACAAAGAAGGATGAGATCAAGAAAGAAATTAAACTGTATTGTAGCCAAAGAAGGATGAGATTAAGAAAGAAATTAAAGTGTATGGTAACCAAAGAAGGATGACATCAAGAAAGAAATTAAAGTGTATTGTAGCCAAAGAAGGATGAGATCAAGAAAGAAATTAAAGTGTATGGTAGCCAAAGAAGGATGAGATCAAGAAAGAAATTAAAGTGTATTGTAGACAAAGAAGGATGAGATCAAGAAAGAAATTAAAGTGTATGGTAGCCAAAGAAGGATGAGATCAAGAAAGAAATTAAAGTGTATTATAGCCAAAGAAGGATGAGATTAAGAAAGAAATTAAAGTGTATTGTAGCCAAAGAAGGATGAGATCAAGAAAGAAATTAAACTGTATTGTAGCCAAAGAAGGATGAGATTAAGAAAGAAATTAAATTGTATTGTAGCCAAAGAAGGATGAGATCAAGAAAGAAATTAAAGTGTATGGTAGCCAAAGAAGGATGAGATCAAGAAAGAAATTAAAGTGTATTATAGACAAAGAAGGATGAGATCAAGAAAGAAATTAAAGTGTATTGTAGCCAAAGAAGGATGAGATCAAGACAGAAATTAAAGTGTATGGTAGCCAAAGAAGGATGAGATCAACAAAGAAATTAAAGTGTATTGTAGCCAAAGAAGGATGAGATAGAGAAAGAAATTAATGTGTATTGTAGCCAAAGAAGGATGAGATCAAGAAAGAAATTAAAGTGTATTGTAGCCAAAGAAGGATGAGATTAAGAAAGAAATTAAAGTGTATTGTAGCCAAAGAAGGATGAGATAGAGAAAGAAATTAAAGTGTATTGTAGACAAAGAAGGATGAGATCAAGAAAGAAATTAAAGTGTATTGTAGCCAAAGAAGGATGAGATCAAGAAAGAAATTAAAGTGTATTGTAGCCAAAGAAGGATGAGATCAAGAAAGAAATTAAAGTGTATTGTAGCCAAAGAAGGATGAGATCAAGAAAGAAATTAAAGTGTATTGTAGCCAAAGAAGGATGAGATCAAGAAAGAAAATAAAGTGTATTGTAGACAAAGTAGGATGAGATTAAGAAAGAAATTAAAGTGTATTGCAGACAAAGAAGGATGAGATCAAGAAAGAAATTAAAGTGTATTGTAGCCAAAGATGGATGAGATCAAGAAAGAAATTAAAGTGTATTGTAGCCAAAGAAGGATGAGATCAAGAAAGAAATTAAAGTGTATTGTAGCCAAAGAAGGATGAGATAGAGAAAGAAATTAAAGTATATTGTAGCCAAAGAAGGATGAGATCAAGAAAAAAATTAAAGTGTATTGTAGCCAAAGAAGGATGAGATCAAGATAGAAATTAAAGTGTATGGTAGCCAAAGAAGGATGAGATCAAGAAAGAAATTAAAGTGTATTGTAGACAAAGAAGGATGAGATCAAGAAAGAAATTAAAGTGTATTGTAGCCAAAGAAGGATGAGATCAAGAAAGAAAATAAAGTGTATTGTAGCCAAAGAAGGATGAGATCAAGAAAGAAATTAAAGTGTATTGTAGCCAAAGAAGGATGAGATTAAGAAAGAAATTAAAGTGTATTGTAGCCAAAGAAGGATGAGATCAAGAAAGAAATTAAAGTGTATTATAGCCAAAGAAGGATGAGATTAAGAAAGAAATTAAAGTGTATTGTAGCCAAAGAAGGATGAGATCAAGAAAGAAATTAAACTGTATTGTAGCCAAAGAAGGATGAGATTAAGAAAGAAATTAAATTGTATTGTAGCCAAAGAAGGATGAGATCAAGAAAGAAATTAAAGTGTATGGTAGCCAAAGAAGGATGAGATCAAGAAAGAAATTAAAGTGTATTATAGACAAAGAAGGATGAGATCAAGAAAGAAATTAAAGTGTATTGTAGCCAAAGAAGGATGAGATCAAGACAGAAATTAAAGTGTATGGTAGCCAAAGAAGGATGAGATCAACAAAGAAATTAAAGTGTATTGTAGCCAAAGAAGGATGAGATAGAGAAAGAAATTAATGTGTATTGTAGCCAAAGAAGGATGAGATCAAGAAAGAAATTAAAGTGTATTGTAGCCAAAGAAGGATGAGATTAAGAAAGAAATTAAAGTGTATTGTAGCCAAAGAAGGATGAGATAGAGAAAGAAATTAAAGTGTATTGTAGACAAAGAAGGATGAGATCAAGAAAGAAATTAAAGTGTATTGTAGCCAAAGAAGGATGAGATCAAGAAAGAAATTAAAGTGTATTGTAGCCAAAGAAGGATGAGATCAAGAAAGAAATTAAAGTGTATTGTAGCCAAAGAAGGATGAGATCAAGAAAGAAATTAAAGTGTATTGTAGCCAAAGAAGGATGAGATCAAGAAAGAAAATAAAGTGTATTGTAGACAAAGTAGGATGAGATTAAGAAAGAAATTAAAGTGTATTGCAGACAAAGAAGGATGAGATCAAGAAAGAAATTAAAGTGTATTGTAGCCAAAGATGGATGAGATCAAGAAAGAAATTAAAGTGTATTGTAGCCAAAGAAGGATGAGATCAAGAAAGAAATTAAAGTGTATTGTAGCCAAAGAAGGATGAGATAGAGAAAGAAATTAAAGTATATTGTAGCCAAAGAAGGATGAGATCAAGAAAAAAATTAAAGTGTATTGTAGCCAAAGAAGGATGAGATCAAGATAGAAATTAAAGTGTATGGTAGCCAAAGAAGGATGAGATCAAGAAAGAAATTAAAGTGTATTGTAGACAAAGAAGGATGAGATCAAGAAAGAAATTAAAGTGTATTGTAGCCAAAGAAGGATGAGATCAAGAAAGAAAATAAAGTTTATTGTAGCCAAAGAAGGATGAGATCAAGAAAGAAATTAAAGTGTATTGTAGCCAAAGAAGGATGAGATTAAGAAAGAAATTAAAGTGTATTGTAGCCAAAGAAGGATGAGATCAAGAAAGAAATTAAAGTGTATTGTAGCCAAAGAAGGATGAGATCAAGAAAGAAATTAAGGTGTATTGTAGCCAAAGAAGGATGAGATCAAGAAAGAAATTAAAGTGTATTGTAGCCAAAGAAGGATGAGATCAAAAAAGAAATTAAAGTGTATTGTAGCCAAAGAAGGATGAGATCAAGAAAGAAATTAAAGTGTATTGTAGCCAAAGAAGGATGAGATAGAGAAAGAAATTAAAGTGTATTGTAGACAAAGAAGGATGTGATCAAGAAAGAAATTAAAGTGTATTGTAGCCAAAGAAGGATGAGATCAAGAAAGAAATTAAAGTGTATTGTAGACAAAGAAGGATGAGATCAAGAAAGAAATTAAAGTGTATTGTAGCCAAAGAAGGATGAGATCAAGAAAGAAATTAAAATGTATTGTAGCCAAAGAAGGATGAGATCAAGAAAGAAATTAAAGTGTATTGTAGCCAAAGAAGGATGAGATCAAGAAAGAAATTAAAGTGTATTGTAGACAAAGAACGATGAGATCAAGAAAGAAATTAAACTGTATTGTAGCCAAAGAAGGATGAGATCAAGAAAGAAATTAAAGTGTATTGTAGCCAAAGAAGGATGAGATCAAGAAAGAAATTAAAGTGTATTGTAGCCAAAGAAGGATGAGATCAAGAAAGAAATTAAAGTGTATTGTAGACAAAGAACGATGAGATCAAGAAAGAAATTAAAGTGTATTGTAGCCAAAGAAGGATGAGATCAAGAAAGAAATTAAAGTGTATTGTAGCCAAAGAACGATGAGATCAAGAAAGAAATTAAAGTGTATGGTAGCCAAAGAAGGATGAGATAGAGAAAGAAATTAAAGTGTATTGTAGCCAAAGAAGGATGAGATCAAGAAAGAAATTAAAGTGTATTGTAGCCAAAGAAGGATGAGATTAAGAAAGAAATTAAAGTGTATTGTAGCCAAAGAAGGATGAGATAGAGAATGAAATTAAAGTGTATTGTAGACAAAGAAGGATGAGATCAAGAAAGAAATTAAAGTGTATTGTAGCCAAAGAAGGATGAGATCAAGAAAGAAATTAAAGTGTATTGTAGACAAAGAAGGATGAGATCAAGAAAGAAATTAAACTGTATTGTAGCCAAAGAAGGATGAGATCAAGAAAGAAATTAAAGTGTATTGTAGCCAAAGAAGGATGAGATAGAGAAAGAAATTAAAGTGTATTGTAGCCAAAGAAGGATGAGATCAAGGAAGAAATTAAAGTGTATTGTAGCCAAAGAAGGATGAGATTAAGAAAGAAATTAAAGTGTATTGTAGCCAAAGAAGGATGAGATAGAGAAAGAAATTAAAGTGTATTGTAGACAAAGAAGGATGAGATTAAGAAAGAAATTAAAGTGTATTGTAGACAAAGAAGGATGAGATCAAGAAAGAAATTAAAGTGTATTGTAGCCAAAGAAGGATGAGATCAAGAAAGAAATTAAAGTGTATTGTAGACAAAGAAGGATGAGATCAAGAAAGAAATTAAAGTGTATTGTAGACAAAGAAGGATGAGATCAAGAAAGAAATAAAAGTGTATTGTAGACAAAGAAGGATGAGATCAAGAAAGAAATTAAAGTGTATTGTAGCCAAAGAAGGATGAGATCAAGAAAGAAATTAAAGTATATTGTAGCCAAAGAAGGATGAGATCAAGAAAGAAATTAAAGTGTATTGTAGCCAAAGAAGGATGAGATCAAGAAAGAAATTAAAGTGTATTGTAGCCAAAGAAGGATGAGATCAAGAAAGAAATTAAAGTGTATTGTAGCCAAAGAAGGATGAGATCAAGAAAGAAATTAAAGTGTATTCTAGCCAAAGAAGGATGAGATCAAGAAAGAAATTAAAGTGTATGGTAGCCAAAGAAAGATGAGATCAAGAAAGAAATTAAAGTGTATTGTAGCCAAAGAAGGATGAGATCAAGAAAGAAATTAAAGTGCATTGTAGCCAAAGAAGGATGAGATCAAGAAACAAATTAAAGTGTATTGTAGCCAAAGAAGGAAGAGATCAAGAAAGAAATTAAAGTGTATTGTAGCCAAAGAAGGATGAGATCAAGAAAGAAATTAAAGTGTATTGTAGCCAAAGAAGTATGAGATCAAGAAAGAAATTAAAGTGTATTGTAGCCAAAGAAGGATGAGATCAAGAAAGAAATTAAAGTGTATTGTAGCCAAAGAAGGATGAGATCAAGAAAGAAATTAAAGTGTATGGTAGCCAAAGAAGGATGAGATCAAGAAAGAAATTAAAGTGTATTGTAGACAAAGAAGGATGAGATCAAGAAAGAAATTAAAGTGTATTGTAGCCAAAGAAGGATGAGATAAAGAAAGAAATTAAAGTGTATGGTAGCCAAAGAAGGATGAGATCAAGAAAGAAATTAAAGTGTATTGTAGCCAAAGAAGGATGAGATACAGAAAGAAATTAATGTGTATTGTAGCCAAAGAAGGATGAGATCAAGAAAGAAATTAAAGTGTATTGTAGCCAAAGAAGGATGAGATTAAGAAAGAAATTAAAGTGTATTGTAGCCAAAGAAGGATGAGATCAAGAAAGAAATTAAAGTGTATTGTAGCCAAAGAAGGATGAGATCAAGAAAGAAATTAAAGTGTATTGTAGCCAAAGAAGGATGAGATTAAGAAAGAAATTAAAGTGTATTGTAGCCAAAGAAGGATGAGATCAAGAAAGAAATTAAAGTGTATTGTAGCCAAAGAAGGATAAGATCAAGAAAGAAATTAAAGTGTATTGTAGACAAAGAAGGATGAGATCAAGAAAGAAATTAAACTGTATTGTAGCCAAAGAAGGATGAGATTAAGAAAGAAATTAAAGTGTATGGTAACCAAAGAAGGATGAGATCAAGAAAGAAATTAAAGTGTATTGTAGCCAAAGAAGGATGAGATCAAGAAAGAAATTAAAGTGTATGGTAGCCAAAGAAGGATGAGATCAAGAAAGAAATTAAAGTGTATTGTAGACAAAGAAGGATGAGATCAAGAAAGAAATTAAAGTGTATGGTAGCCAAAGAAGGATGAGATCAAGAAAGAAATTAAAGTGTATTATAGCCAAAGAAGGATGAGATTAAGAAAGAAATTAAAGTGTATTGTAGCCAAAGAAGGATGAGATCAAGAAAGAAATTAAAGTGTATTGTAGCCAAAGAAGGATGAGATCAAGAAAGAAATTAAAGTGTATGGTAGCCAAAGAAGGATGAGATCAAGAAAGAAATTAAAGTGTATTGTAGACAAAGAAGGATGAGATCAAGAAAGAAATTAAAGTGTATTGTAGACAAAGAAGGATGAGATCAAGAAAGAAATTAAAGTGTATTGTAGCCAAAGAAGGATGAGATTAAGAAAGAAATTAAAGTGTATTGTAGCCAAAGAAGGATGAGATCAAGAAAGAAATTAAAGTGTATGGTAGCCAAAGAAGGATGAGATCAAGAAAGAAATTAAAGTGTATTGTAGACAAAGAAGGATGAGATCAAGAAAGAAATTAAAGTGTATTGTAGCCAAAGAAGGATGAGATCAAGAAAGAAATTAAACTGTATTGTAGCCAAAGAAGGATGAGATCGAGAAAGAAATTAAAGTGTATGGTAGCCAAAGAAGGATGAGATCAAGAAAGAAATTAAAGTGTATTGTAGACAAAGAAGGATGAGATCAAGAAAGAAATTAAAGTGTATTGTAGACAAAGAAGGATGAGATCAAGAAAGAAATTAAAGTGTATTGTAGCCAAAGAAGGATGAGATTAAGAAAGAAATTAAATTGTATTGTAGCCAAAGAAGGATGAGATCAAGAAAGAAATTAAAGTGTATGGTAGCCAAAGAAGGATGAGATCAAGAAAGAAATTAAAGTGTATTATAGACAAAGAAGGATGAGATCAAGAAAGAAATTAAAGTGTATTGTAGCCAAAGAAGGATGAGATCAAGACAGAAATTAAAGTGTATGGTAGCCAAAGAAGGATGAGATCAACAAAGAAATTAAAGTGTATTGTAGCCAAAGAAGGATGAGATAGAGAAAGAAATTAATGTGTATTGTAGCCAAAGAAGGATGAGATCAAGAAAGAAATTAAAGTGTATTGTAGCCAAAGAAGGATGAGATTAAGAAAGAAATTAAAGTGTATTGTAGCCAAAGAAGGATGAGATAGAGAAAGAAATTAAAGTGTATTGTAGACAAAGAAGGATGAGATCAAGAAAGAAATTAAAGTGTATTGTAGCCAAAGAAGGATGAGATCAAGAAAGAAATTAAAGTGTATTGTAGCCAAAGAAGGATGAGATCAAGAAAGAAAATAAAGTGTATTGTAGACAAAGTAGGATGAGATTAAGAAAGAAATTAAAGTGTATTGCAGACAAAGAAGGATGAGATCAAGAAAGAAATTAAAGTGTATTGTAGCCAAAGATGGATGAGATCAAGAAAGAAATTAAAGTGTATTGTAGCCAAAGAAGGATGAGATCAAGAAAGAAATTAAAGTGTATTGTAGCCAAAGAATGATGAGATAGAGAAAGAAATTAAAGTATATTGTAGCCAAAGAAGGATGAGATCAAGAAAAAAATTAAAGTGTATTGTAGCCAAAGAAGGATGAGATCAAGATAGAAATTAAAGTGTATGGTAGCCAAAGAAGGATGAGATCAAGAAAGAAATTAAAGTGTATTGTAGACAAAGAAGGATGAGATCAAGAAAGAAATTAAAGTGTATTGTAGCCAAAGAAGGATGAGATCAAGAAAGAAAATAAAGTGTATTGTAGCCAAAGAAGGATGAGATCAAGAAAGAAATTAAAGTGTATTGTAGCCAAAGAAGGATGAGATTAAGAAAGAAATTAAAGTGTATTGTAGCCAAAGAAGGATGAGATCAAGAAAGAAATTAAAGTGTATTGTAGCCAATGAAAGATGAGATCAAGAAAGAAATTAAAGTGTATTGTAGCCAAAGAAGGATGAGATTAAGAAAGAAATTAAAGTGTATTGTAGCCAAAGAAGGATGAGATCAAGAAAGAAATTAAAGTGTATTGTAGCCAAAGAAGGATGAGATCAAGAAAGAAATTAAGGTGTATTGTAGCCAAAGAAGGATGAGATCAAGAAAGAAATTAAAGTGTATTGTAGCCAAAGAAGGATGAGATCAAAAAAGAAATTAAAGTGTATTGTAGCCAAAGAAGGATGAGATCAAGAAAGAAATTAAAGTGTATTGTAGCCAAAGAAGGATGAGATAGAGAAAGAAATTAAAGTGTATTGTAGACAAAGAAGGATGTGATCAAGAAAGAAATTAAAGTGTATTGTAGCCAAAGAAGGATGAGATCAAGAAAGAAATTAAAGTGTATTGTAGACAAAGAAGGATGAGATCAAGAAAGAAATTAAAGTGTATTGTAGCCAAAGAAGGATGAGATCAAGAAAGAAATTAAAGTGTATTGTAGCCAAAGAAGGATGAGATCAAGAAAGAAATTAAAGTGTATTGTAGACAAAGAACGATGAGATCAAGAAAGAAATTAAAGTGTATTGTAGCCAAAGAAGGATGAGATCAAGAAAGAAATTAAAGTGTATTGTAGCCAAAGAACGATGAGATCAAGAAAGAAATTAAAGTGTATGGTAGCCAAAGAAGGATGAGATAGAGAAAGAAATTAAAGTGTATTGTAGCCAAAGAAGGATGAGATCAAGAAAGAAATTAAAGTGTATTGTAGCCAAAGAAGGATGAGATTAAGAAAGAAATTAAAGTGTATTGTAGCCAAAGAAGGATGAGATAGAGAATGAAATTAAAGTGTATTGTAGACAAAGAAGGATGAGATCAAGAAAGAAATTAAAGTGTATTGTAGCCAAAGAAGGATGAGATCAAGAAAGAAATTAAAGTGTATTGTAGACAAAGAAGGATGAGATCAAGAAAGAAATTAAACTGTATTGTAGCCAAAGAAGGATGAGATCAAGAAAGAAATTAAAGTGTATTGTAGCCAAAGAAGGATGAGATAGAGAAAGAAATTAAAGTGTATTGTAGCCAAAGAAGGATGAGATCAAGGAAGAAATTAAAGTGTATTGTAGCCAAAGAAGGATAAGATCAAGAAAGAAATTAAAGTGTATTGTAGCCAAAGAAGGATGAGATCAAGAAAGAAATTAAAGTGTATTGTAGACAAAGAAGGATGAGATCAAGAAAGAAATTAAAGTGTATTGTAGCCAAAGAAGGATGAGATCAAGAAAGAAATTAAAGTGTATTGTAGCCAAAGAAGGATGAGATCAAGAAAGAAATTAAAGTGTATTGAAGCCAAAGAAGGATGAGATAGAGAAAGAAATTAAAGTGTATTGTAGCCAAAGAAGGATGAGATAAAGAAAGAAATTAAAGTGTATTGTAGCCAAAGAAGGATGAGATCAAGAAAGAAATTAAAGTGTATTGTAGCCAAAGAACGATGAGATCAAGAAAGAAATTAAATTGTATGGTAGCCAAAGAAGGATGAGATAGAGAAAGAAATTAAAGTGTATTGTAGCCAAAGAAGGATGAGATCAAGAAAGAAATTAAAGTGTATTGTAGCCAAAGAAGGATGAGATTAAGAAAGAAATTAAAGTGTATTGTAGCCAAAGAAGGATGAGATAGAGAAAGAAATTAAAGTGTATTGTAGACAAAGAAGGATGAGATCAAGAAAGAAATTAAAGTGTATTGTAGCCAAAGAAGGATGAGATAGAGAAAGAAATTAAAGTGTATTGTAGACAAAGAACGATGAGATCAAGAAAGAAATTAAACTGTATTGTAGCCAAAGAAGGATGAGATCAAGAAAGAAATTAAAGTGTATTGTAGCCAAAGAAGGATGAGATCAAGAAAGAAATTAAAGTGTATTGTAGCCAAAGAAGGATGAGATCAAGAAAGAAATTAAAGTGTATTGTAGCCAAAGAAGGATGAGATCAAGAAAGAAATTAAAGTGTATTGTAGCCAAAGAAGGATGAGATCAAGAAAGAAATTAAAGTGTATTGTAGACAAAGAAGGATGAGATCAAGAAAGAAATTAAAGTGTATTGTAGCCAAAGAAGGATGAGATCAAGAAAGAAATTAAAGTGTATTGTAGCCAAAGAAGGATGAGATCAATAAAGAAATTAAAGTGTATTCTAGCCAAAGAAGGATGAGATCAAGAAAGAAATTAAAGTGTATTGTAGCCAAAGAAGGATGAGATCAAGAAAGAAATTAAAGTGTATTGTAGACAAAGAACGATGAGATCAAGAAAGAAATTAAAGTGTATTGTAGCCAAAGAAGGATGAGATCAAGAAAGAAATTAAAGTGTATTGTAGCCAAAGAAGGATGAGATCAAGTAAGAAATTAAAGTGTATTGTAGACAAAGAAGGATGAGATAGAGAAAGAAATTAAAGTGTATTGTAGACAAAGAAGGATGAGATCAAGAAAGAAATTAAAGTGTATTGTAGACAAAGAAGGATGAGATCAAGAAAGAAATTAAAGTGTATTGTAGCCAAAGAAGGATGAGATCAAGAAAGAAATTAAAGTGTATTGTAGCCAAAGAAGGATGAGATCAAGAAAGAAATTAAAGTGTATTGTAGCCAAAGAAGGATGAGATCAAGAAAGAAATTAAAGTGTATTATAGACAAAGAAGGATGAGATCAAGAAAGAAATTAAAGTGTATTGTAGCCAAAGAAGGATGAGATCAAGAAAGAAATTAAAGTGTATTGTAGCCAAAGAAGGATGAGATCAAGAAAGAAATTAAAGTGTATTGTAGACAAAGAAGGATGAGATCAAGAAAGAAATTAAAGTGTATTGTAGCCAAAGAAGGATGAGATCAAGAAAGAAATTAAAGTGTATTGTAGCCAAAGAAGGATGAGATCAAGAAAGAAATTAAAGTGTATTCTAGCCAAAGAAGGATGAGATCAAGAAAGAAATTAAAGTGTATTGTAGCCAAAGAAGGATGAGATCAAGAAAGAAATTAAAGTGTATTGTAGACAAAGAACGATGAGATCAAGAAAGAAATTAAAGTGTATTGTAGCCAAAGAAGGATGAGATCAAGAAAGAAATTAAAGTGTATTGTAGCCAAAGAAGGATGAGATCAAGAAAGAAATTAAAGTGTATTGTAGACAAAGAAGGATGAGATAGAGAAAGAAATTAAAGTGTATTGTAGACAAAGAAGGATGAGATCAAGAAAGAAAATAAAGTGTATTGTAGACAAAGAAGGATGAGATCAAGAAAGAAATTAAAGTGTATTGTAGCCAAAGAAGGATGAGATTAAGAAAGAAATTAAAGTGTATTGTAGCCAAAGAAGGATGAGATTAAGAAAGAAATTAAAGTGTATTGTAGCCAAAGAAGGATGAGATCAAGAAAGAAATTAAAGTGTATTGTAGACAAAGAAGGATGAGATCAAGAAAGAAATTAAAGTGTATTGTAGCCAAAGAAGGATGAGATCAAAAAGAAATTAAAGTGTATGGTAGCCAAAGAAGGATGAGATCAAGAAAGAAATTAAAGTGTATTGTAGACAAAGAAGGATGAGATCAAGAAAGAAATTAAAGTGTATTGTAGCCAAAGAAGGATGAGATCAAGAAAGAAATTAAAGTGTATGGTAGCCAAAGAAGGATGAGATCAAGAAAGAAATTAAAGTGTATTGTAGACAAAGAAGGATGAGATAGAGAAAGAAATTAAAGTGTATTGTAGCCAAAGAAGGATGAGATCAAGAAAGAAATTAAAGTGTATGGTAGCCAAAGATGGATGAGATCAAGAAAGAAATTAAAGTGTATTGTAGCCAAAGAAGGATGAGATAGAGAAAGAAATTAATGTGTATTGTAGCCAAAGAAGGATGAGATCAAGAAAGAAATTAAAGTGTATTGTAGCCAAAGAAGGATGAGATTAAGAAAGAAATTAAAGTGTATTGTAGCCAAAGAAGGATGAGATCAAGAAAGAAATTAAAGTGTATTGTAGACAAAGAAGGATGAGATAGAGAAAGAAATTAAAGTGTATTGTAGACAAAGACGGATGAGATCAAGAAAGAAATTAAAGTGTATTTTAGCCAAAGAAGGATGAGATCAAGAAAGAAATTAAAGTGTATTGTAGACAAAGAAGGATGAGATCAAGAAAGAAATTAAACTGTATTGTAGCCAAAGAAGGATGAGATTAAGAAAGAAATTAAAGTGTATGGTAGCCAAAGAAGGATGAGATCAAGAAAGAAATTAAAGTGTATTGTAGCCAAAGAAGGATGAGATCAAGAAAGAAATTAAAGTGTATTGTAGCCAAAGAAGGATGAGATCAAGAAAGAAATTAAAGTGTATTGTAGACAAAGTAGGATGAGATTAAGAAAGAAATTAAAGTGTATTGTAGCCAAAGAAGGATGAGATCAAGTAAGAAATTAAAGTGTATGGTAGCCAAAGAAGGATGAGATTAAGAAAGAAATTAAAGTGTATTGTAGACAAAGAAGGATGAGATCAAGAAAGAAATTAAAGTGTATTGTAGCCAAAAAAGGATGAGATCAAGAAAGAAATTAAAGTGTATTGTAGCCAAAGAAGGATGAGATCAAGAAAGAAATTAAAGTGTATTTTAGCCAAAGAAGGATGAGATCAAGAAAGAAATTAAAGTGTATGGTAGCCAAAGAAGGATGAGATCAAGAGAGAAATTAAAGTGTATTGTAGCCAAAGAAGGATGAGATTAAGAAAGAAATTAAAGTGTATTGTAGCCAAAGAAGGATGAGATAGAGAAAGAAATAAAAGTGTATTGTAGCCAAAGAAGGATGAGATCAAGAAAGAAATTAATGTGTATTGTAGCCAAAGAAGGATGAGATCAAGAAAGAAATTAAAGTGTATTGTAGCCAAAGAAGGATGAGATCAAGAAAGAAATTAAAGTGTATTGTAGCCAAAGAAGGATGAGATCAAGAAAGAAATTAAAGTGTATTCTAGCCAAAGAAGGATGAGATCAAGAAAGAAATTAAAGTGTATTGTAGCCAAAGAAGGATGAGATCAAGAAAGAAATTAAAGTGTATTGTAGCCAAAGAACGATGAGATCAAGAAAGAAATTAAAGTGTATTGTAGCCAAAGAAGGATGAGATCAAGAAAGAAATTAAAGTGTATTGTAGCCAAAGAAGGATGAGATCAAGAAAGAAATTAAAGTGTATTGTAGCCAAAGAAGGATGAGATCAAGAAAGAAATTAAAGTGTATTGTAGCCAAAGAAGGATGAGATCAAGAAAGAAATTAAAGTGTATGGTAGCCAAAGAAGGATGAGATCAAGAAAGAAATTAAAGTGTATTGTAGCCAAAGAAGGATGAGATCAAAAAAGAAATTAAAGTGTATTGTAGCCAAAGAAAGATAAGATTAAGAAAGAAATTAAAGTGTATTGTAGCCAAAGAAGGATGAGATCAAGAAAGAAATTAAAGTGTATTGTAGCCAAAGAACGATGAGATTAAGAAAGAAAAAAAAGTGTATTGTAGCCAAAGAAGGATGAGATCAAGAAAGAAATTAAAGTGTATTGTAGCCAAAGAAGGATGAGATAGAGAAAGAAATTAAAGTGTATTGTAGACAAAGAAGGATGAGATCAAGAAAGAAATTAAAGTGTATTGTAGCCAAAGAAGGATGAGATCAATTAAGAAATTAAAGTTTATTGCAGGCAAAGAAGGATGAGATCAAGACAGAAATTAAAGTGTATTGTAGCCAAAGAAGGATGAGATCAAGAAAGAAATTAAAGTGTATTGTAGACAAAGAAGGATGAGATCAAGAAAGAAATTAAAGTGTATTGTAGCCAAAGAAGGATGAGATCAAGAAAGAAATTAAGGTGTATGGTAGCCAAAGAAGGATGAGATCAAGAAAGAAATTAAAGTATATTGTAGCCAAAGAAGGATGAGATCAAGAAAGAAATTAAAGTGTCTTGTAGACAAAGAAGGATGAGATCAAGAAAGAAAATAAAGAGTATTGCAGACAAAGAAGGATGAGATCAAGAAAGAAATTAAAGTGTATTGTAGCCAAAGATGGATGAGATCAAGAAAGAAATTAAAGTGTATTGTAGCCAAAGAAGGATGAGATCAAGAAAGAAATTAAAGTGTATTGTAGCCAAAGAAGGATGAGATCAAGAAAGAAATTAAAGTGTATTGTAGACAAAGAAGGATGAGATCAAGAAAGAAATTAAAGTGTATTGTAGCCAAAGAAGGATGAGATCAAGAAAGAAATTAAAATGTATTGTAGCCAAAGAAGGATGAGATCAAGAAAGAAATTAAAGTGTATTGTAGCCAAAGAAGGATGAGATCAAGAAAGAAATTAAAATGTATTTTAGCCAAAGAAGGATGAGATCAAGAATGAAATTAAAGTGTATTGTAGACAAAGAAGGATGAGATTAAGAAAGAAATTAAAGTGTATTGTAGCCAAAGAAGGATGAGATCAAGTAAGAAATTAAAGTGTATGGTAGCCAAAGAAGGATGAGATTAAGAAAGAAATTAAAGTGTATTGTAGCCAAAGAAGGATGAGATCAAGAAAGAAATTAAAGTGTATTGTAGACAAAGAAGGATGAGATCAAGAAAGAAATTAAACTGTATTGTAGCCAAAGAAGGATGAGATTAAGAAAGAAATTAAAGTGTATGGTAGCCAAAGAAGGATGAAATCAAGAAAGAAATTAAAGTGTATTGTAGCCAAAGAAGGATGAGATCAAGAAAGAAATTAAAGTGTATTGTAGCCAAAGAAGGATGAGATCAAGAAAGAAATTAAAGTGTATTGTAGACAAAGTAGGATGAGATTAAGAAAGAAATTAAAGCGTATTGTAGCCAAAGAAGGATGAGATCAAGTAAGAAATTAAAGTGTATGGTAGCCAAAGAAGGATGAGATTAAGAAAGAAATTAAAGTGTATTGTAGACAAAGAAGGATGAGATCAAGAAAGAAATTAAAGTGTATTGTAGCCAAAAAAGGATGAGATCAAGAAAGAAATTAAAGTGTATTGTAGCCAAAGAAGGATGAGATCAAGAAAGAAATTAAAGTGTATTTTAGCCAAAGAAGGATGAGATCAAGAAAGAAATTAAAGTGTATGGTAGCCAAAGAAGGATGAGATCAAGAGAGAAATTAAAGTGTATTGTAGCCAAAGAAGGATGAGATTAAGAAAGAAATTAAAGTGTATTGTAGCCAAAGAAGGATGAGATAGAGAAAGAAATTAAAGTGTATTGTAGCCAAAGAAGGATGAGATCAAGAAAGAAATTAATGTGTATTGTAGCCAAAGAAGGATGAGATCAAGAAAGAAATTAAAGTGTATTGTAGCCAAAGAAGGATGAGATCAAGAAAGAAATTAAAGTGTATTGTAGCCAAAGAAGGATGAGATCAAGAAAGAAATTAAAGTGTATTCTAGCCAAAGAAGGATGAGATCAAGAAAGAAATTAAAGTGTATTGTAGCCAAAGAAGGATGAGATCAAGGAAGAAATTAAAGTGTATTGTAGCCAAAGAACGATGAGATCAAGAAAGAAATTAAAGTGTATTGTAGCCAAAGAAGGATGAGATCGAGAAAGAAATTAAAGTGTATTGTAGCCAAAGAAGGATGAGATCAAGAAAGAAATTAAAGTGTATTGTAGCCAAAGAAGGATGAGATCAAGAAAGAAATTAAAGTGTATGGTAGCCAAAGAAGGATGAGATCAAGAAAGAAATTAAAGTGTATTGTAGCCAAAGAAGGATGAGATCAAAAAAGAAATTAAAGTGTATTGTAGCCAAAGAAAGATAAGATTAAGAAAGATATTAAAGTGTATTGTAGCCAAAGAAGGATGAGATCAAGAAAGAAATTAAAGTGTATTGTAGCCAAAGAACGATGAGATTAAGAAAGAAAAAAAAGTGTATTGTAGCCAAAGAAGGATGAGATCAAGAAAGAAATTAAAGTGTATTGTAGCCAAAGAAGGATGAGATAGAGAAAGAAATTAAAGTGTATTGTAGACAAAGAAGGATGAGATCAAGAAAGAAATTAAAGTGTATTGTAGCCAAAGAAGGATGAGATCAATTAAGAAATTAAAGTTTATTGCAGGCAAAGAAGGATGAGATCAAGAAAGAAATTAAAGTGTATTGTAGACAAAGAAGGATGAGATCAAGAAAGAAATTAAAGTGTATTGTAGCCAAAGAAGGATGAGATCAAGAAAGAAATTAAGGTGTATGGTAGCCAAAGAAGGATGAGATCAAGAAAGAAATTAAAGTATATTGTAGCCAAAGAAGGATGAGATCAAGAAAGAAATTAAAGTGTCTTGTAGACAAAGAAGGATGAGATCAAGAAAGAAAATAAAGAGTATTGCAGACAAAGAAGGATGAGATCAAGAAAGAAATTAAAGTGTATTGTAGCCAAAGATGGATGAGATCAAGAAAGAAATTAAAGTGTATTGTAGCCAAAGAAGGATGAGATCAAGAAAGAAATTAAAGTGTATTGTAGCCAAAGAAGGATGAGATCAAGAAAGAAATTAAAGTGTATTGTAGACAAAGAAGGATGAGATCAAGAAAGAAATTAAAGTGTATTGTAGCCAAAGAAGGATGAGATCAAGAAAGAAATTAAAATGTATTGTAGCCAAAGAAGGATGAGATCAAGAAAGAAATTAAAGTGTATTGTAGCCAAAGAAGGATGAGATCAAGAAAGAAATTAAAATGTATTTTAGCCAAAGAAGGATGAGATCAAGAAAGAAATTAAAGTGTATTGTAGACAAAGAAGGATGAGATTAAGAAAGAAATTAAAGTGTATTGTAGCCAAAGAAGGATGAGATCAAGTAAGAAATTAAAGTGTATGGTAGCCAAAGAAGGATGAGATTAAGAAAGAAATTAAAGTGTATTGTAGCCAAAGAAGGATGAGATCAAGAAAGAAATTAAAGTGTATTGTAGCCAAAGAAGGATGAGATCAAGAAAGAAATTAAAGTGTATTGTAGCCAAAGAAGGATGAGATCAAGAAAGAAATTAAAGTGTATTGTAGCCAAAGAAGGATGAGATCAAGAAAGAAATTAAAATGTATGGTAGCCAAAGAAGGATGAGATCAAGAAAGAAATTAAAGTGTATTGTAGCCAAAGAAGGATGAGATTAAGAAAGAAATTAAAGTGTATTGTAGCCAAAGAAGGATGAGATAGAGAAAGAAATTAAAGTGTATTGTAGCCAAAGAAGGATGAGATCAAGAAAGAAATTAATGTGTATTGTAGCCAAAGAAGGATGAGATCAAGAAAGAAATTAAAGTGTATTGTAGCCAAAGAAGGATGAGATCAAGAAAGAAATTAAAGTGTATTGTAGCCAAAGAAGGATGAGATCAAGAAAGAAATTAAAGTGTATTGTAGCCAAAGAAGGATGAGATCAAGAAAGAAATTAAGGTGTATGGTAGCCAAAGAAGGATGAGATCAAGAAAGAAATTAAAGTATATTGTAGCCAAAGAAGGATGATATCAAGAAAGAAATTAAAGTGTCTTGTAGACAAAGAAGGATGAGATCAAGAAAGAAAATAAAGAGTATTGCAGACAAAGAAGGATGAGATCAAGAAAGAAATTAAAGTGTATTGTAGCCAAAGATGGATGAGATCAAGAAAGAAATTAAAGTGTATTGTAGCCAAAGAAGGATGAGATCAAGAAAGAAATTAAAGTGTATTGTAGCCAAAGAAGGATGAGATCAAGAAAGAAATTAAAGTGTATTGTAGACAAAGAAGGATGAGATCAAGAAAGAAATTAAAGTGTATTGTAGCCAAAGAAGGATGAGATCAAGAAAGAAATTAAAATGTATTGTAGCCAAAGAAGGATGAGATCAAGAAAGAAATTAAAGTGTATTGTAGCCAAAGAAGGATGAGATCAAGAAAGAAATTAAAATGTATTTTAGCCAAAGAAGGATGAGATCAAGAAAGAAATTAAAGTGTATTGTAGACAAAGAAGGATGAGATTAAGAAAGAAATTAAAGTGTATTGTAGCCAAAGAAGGATGAGATCAAGTAAGAAATTAAAGTGTATGGTAGCCAAAGAAGGATGAGATTAAGAAAGAAATTAAAGTGTATTGTAGCCAAAGAAGGATGAGATCAAGAAAGAAATTAAAGTGTATTGTAGCCAAAGAAGGATGAGATTAAGAAAGAAATTAAAGTGTATTGTAGCCAAAGAAGGATGAGATCAAGAAAGAAATTAAAGTGTATTGTAGACAAAGAAGGATGAGATCAAGAAAGAAATTAAAGTGTATTGTAGCCAAAGAAGGATGAGATCAAGAAAGAAATTAAAGTGTATTGTAGACAAAGAACGATGAGATCAAGAAAGAAATTAAAGTGTATTGTAGCCAAAGAAGGATGAGATCAAGAAAGAAATTAAAGTGTATTGTAGCCAAAGAAGGATGAGATCAAGAAAGAAATTAAAATGTATGGTAGCCAAAGAAGGATGAGATCAAGAAAGAAATTAAAGTGTATTGTAGCCAAAGAAGGATGAGATTAAGAAAGAAATTAAAGTGTATTGTAGACAAAGAAGGATGAGATTAAGAAAGAAATTAAAGTGTATTGTAGCCAAAGAAGGATGAGATCAAGAAAGAAATTAAAGTGTATTGTAGCCAAAGAAGGATGAGATCAAGAAAGAAATTAATGTGTATTGTAGCCAAAGAAGGATGAGATCAAGAAAGAAATTAAAGTGTATTGTAGCCAAAGAAGGATGAGATCAAGAAAGAAATTAATGTGTATTGTAGCCAAAGAAGGATGAGATCAAGAAAGAAATTAAAGTGTATTGTAGCCAAAGAAGGATGAGATCAAGAAAGAAATTAAAGTGTATTGTAGCCAAAGAAGGATGAGATCAAGAAAGAAATTAAAGTGTATTGTAGCCAAAGAAGGATGAGATCAAGAAAGAAATTAAAGTGTATTGTAGCCAAAGAAGGATGAGATCAAGAAAGAAATTAAAGTGTATTGTAGCCAAAGAAGGATGAGATCAAGAAAGAAATTAAAGTGTATTGTAGCCAAAGAAGGATGAGATTAAGAAAGAAATTAAAGTGTATTGTAGCCAAAGAAGGATGAGATCAAGAAAGAAATTAAAGTGTATGGTAGCCAAAGAAGGATGAGATCAAGAAAGAATTTAAAGTGTATGGTAGCCAAAGAAGGATGAGATCAAGAAAGAAATTAAAGTGTATTGTAGCCAAAGAAAGATGAGATTAAGAAAGAAATTAAAGTGTATTGTAGCCAAAGAAGGATGAGATCAAGAAAGAAATTAAAGTGTATTGTAGACAAAGTAGGATGAGATTAAGAAAGAAATTAAAGTGTATTGTAGCCAAAGAAGGATGAGATCAAGACAGAAATTAAAGTGTATTGTAGCCAAAGAAGGATGAGATCAAGAAAGAAAATAAAGTGTATTGTAGCCAAAGAAGGATGAGATCAAGAAAGAAATTAAAGTGTATTGTAGCCAAAGAAGGATGAGATCAAGAAAGAAATTAAGGTGTATTGTAGCCAAAGAAGGATGAGATCAAGAAAGAAATTAAAGTGTATTGTAGCCAAAGAAGGATGAGATCAAGAAAGAAATTAAAGTGTATTGTAGCCAAAGAAGGATGAGATCAAGAAAGAAATTAAAGTGTATTGTAGCCAAAGAAGGATGAGATCAAGAAAGAAATTAAAATGTATGGTAGCCAAAGAAGGATGAGATCAAGAAAGAAATTAAAGTGTATTGTAGCCAAAGAAGGATGAGATTAAGAAAGAAATTAAAGTGTATTGTAGCCAAAGAAGGATGAGATAGAGAAAGAAATTAAAGTGTATTGTAGCCAAAGAAGGATGAGATCAAGAAAGAAATTAAGGTGTATTGTAGCCAAAGAAGGATGAGATCAAGAAAGAAATTAAAGTGTATTGTAGCCAAAGAAGGATGAGATCAAGAAAGAAATTAATGTGTATTGTAGCCAAAGAAGGATGAGATCAAGAAAGAAATTAAAGTGTATTGTAGCCAAAGAAGGATGAGATCAAGAAAGAAATTAAAGTGTATTGTAGCCAAAGAAGGATGAGATCAAGAAAGAAATTAAAGTGTATTGTAGCCAAAGAAGGAAGAGATCAAGAAAGAAATTAAAGTGTATGGTAGCCAAAGATGGATGAGATCAAGAAAGAAATTAAAGTGTATTGTAACCAAAGAAGGATGAGATCAAGAAAGAAATTAAAGTGTATTGTAGCCAAAGAAGGATGAGATCAAGAAAGAAATTAAAGTGTATTGTAGCCAAAGAAGGAAGAGATCAAGAAAGAAATTAAAGTGTATGGTAGCCAAAGATGGATGAGATCAAGAAAGAATTTAAAGTGTATGGTAGCCAAAGAAGGATGAGATCAAGAAAGAAATTAAAGTGTATTGTAGCCAAAGAAAGATGAGATTAAGAAAGAAATTAAAGTGTATTGTAGCCAAAGAAGGATGAGATCAAGAAAGAAATTAAAGTGTATTGTAGCCAAAGAAGGATGAGTTTAAGAAAGAAAATAAAGTGTATTGTAGCCAAAGAAGGATGAGATCAAGATAGAAATTAAAGTGTATTGTAGCCAAAGAAGGATGAGATAGAGAAAGAAATTAAAGTGTATTGTAGCCAAAGAAGGATGAGATCAAGAAAGAAATTAAAGTGTATTGTAGCCAAAGAAGGATGAGATCAGTTAAGAAATTAAAGTGTATTGCAGGCAAAGAAGGATGAGATCAAGACAGAAATTAAAGTGTATTGTAGCCAAAGAAGGATGAGATCAAGAAAGAAATTAAAGTGTATTGTAGCCAAAGAAGGATGAGATCAAGAAAGAAATTAAAGTGTATTGTAGCCAAAGAAGGATGAGATCAAGAAAGAAATTAAAGTGTATTGTAGCCAAAGAAGGATGAGATCAAGAAAGAAATTAAAGTGTATTGTAGCCAAAGAAGGATGAGATCAAGAAAGAAATTAAAGTGTATGGTAGCCAAAGAAGGATGAGATTAAGAAAGAAATTAAAGTGTTTTGTAGACAAAGAAGGATGAGATCAAGAAAGAAATTAAAGTGTATTGTAGCCAAAGAAGGATGAGATCAAGAAAGAAATTAAAGTGTATTGTAGCCAAAGAATGATGAGATCAAGAAAGAAATTAAAGTGTATTGTAGCCAAAGAAGGATGAGATCAAAAAAGAAATTAAAGTGTATTGTAGCCAAAGAAGGATGAGATCAAGAAAGAAATTAAAGTGTATTGTAGCCAAAGAAGGATGAGATCAAGACAGAAATTAAAGTGTATTGTAGCCAAAGAGGGTGAGATCAAGAAAGAAAATAAAGTGTATTGTAGCCAAAGAAGGATGAGATCAAGAAAGAAATTAAAGTGTATTGTAGCCAAAGAAGGATGAGATCAAGAAAGAAATTAAGGTGTATTGTAGCCAAAGAAGGATGAGATCAAGAAAGAAATTAAAGTGTATTGTAGCCAAAGAAGGATGAGATCAAGAAAGAAATTAAAATGTATGGTAGCCAAAGAAGGATGAGATCAAGAAAGAAATTAAAGTGTATTGTAGCCAAAGAAGGATGAGATTAAGAAAGAAATTAAAGTGTATTGTAGCCAAAGAAGGATGAGATAGAGAAAGAAATTAAAGTGTATTGTAGCCAAAGAAGGATGAGATCAAGAAAGAAATTAAGGTGTATTGTAGCCAAAGGAGGATGAGATCAAGAAAGAAATTAAAGTGTATTGTAGCCAAAGAAGGATGAGATCAAGAAAGAAATTAATGTGTATTGTAGCCAAAGAAGGATGAGATCAAGAAAGAAATTAAAGTGTATTGTAGCCAAAGAAGGATGAGATCAAGAAAGAAATTAAAGTGTATTGTAGCCAAAGAAGGATGAGATCAAGAAAGAAATTAAAGTGTATTGTAGCCAAAGAAGGAAGAGATCAAGAAAGAAATTAAAGTGTATGGTAGCCAAAGATGGATGAGATCAAGAAAGAATTTAAAGTGTATGGTAGCCAAAGAAGGATGAGATCAAGAAAGAAATTAAAGTGTATTGTAGCCAAAGAAAGATGAGATTAAGAAAGAAATTAAAGTGTATTGTAGCCAAAGAAGGATGAGATCAAGAAAGAAATTAATGTGTATTGTAGCCAAAGAAGGATGAGATCAAGAAAGAAATTAAAGTGTATTGTAACCAAAGAAGGATGAGATCAAGAAAGAAATTAAAGTGTATTGTAGCCAAAGAAGGATGAGATCAAGAAAGAAATTAAAGTGTATTGTAGCCAAAGAAGGAAGAGATCAAGAAAGAAATTAAAGTGTATGGTAGCCAAAGATGGATGAGATCAAGAAAGAATTTAAAGTGTATTGTAGCCAAAGAAGGATGAGATCAAGAAAGAAATTAAAGTGTATTGTAGCCAAAGAAAGATGAGATTAAGAAAGAAATTAAAGTGTATTGTAGACAAAGAAGGATGAGATCAAGAAAGAAATTAAAGTGTATTGTAGCCAAAGAAGGATGAGATTAAGAAAGAAAATAAAGTGTATTGTAGCCAAAGAAGGATGAGATCAAGATAGAAATTAAAGTGTATTGTAGCCAAAGAAGGATGAGATAGAGAAAGAAATTAAAGTGTATTGTAGCCAAAGAAGGATGAGATCAAGAAAGAAATTAAAGTGTATTGTAGCCAAAGAAGGATGAGATCAGTTAAGAAATTAAAGTGTATTGCAGGCAAAGAAGGATGAGATCAAGACAGAAATTAAAGTGTATTGTAGCCAAAGAAGGATGAGATCAAGAAAGAAAATAAAGTGTATTGTAGCCAAAGAAGGATGAGATCAAGAAAGAAATTAAAGTGTATTGTAGCCAAAGAAGGATGAGATCAAGAAAGAAATTAAGGTGTATTGTAGCCAAAGAAGGATGAGATCAAGAAAGAAATTAAAGTGTATTGTAGCCAAAGAAGGATGAGATCAAGAAAGAAATTAAAGTGTATGGTAGCCAAAGAAGGATGAGATTAAGAAAGAAATTAAAGTGTTTTGTAGACAAAGAAGGATGAGATCAAGAAAGAAATTAAAGTGTATTGTAGCCAAAGAAGGATGAGATCAAGAAAGAAATTAAAGTGTATTGTAGCCAAAGAAGGATGAGATCAAGAAAGAAATTAAAGTGTATTGTAGCCAAAGAAGGATGAGATCAAAAAAGAAATTAAAGTGTATTGTAGCCAAAGAAGGATGAGATCAAGAAAGAAATTAAAGTGTATTGTAGCCAAAGAAGGATGAGATCAAGACAGAAATTAAAGTGTATTGTAGCCAAAGAAGGATGAGATCAAGAAAGAAAATAAAGTGTATTGTAGCCAAAGAAGGATGAGATCAAGAAAGAAATTAAAGTGTATTGTAGCCAAAGAAGGATGAGATCAAGAAAGAAATTAAAGTGTATTGTAGCCAAAGAAGGATGAGATCAAGAAAGAAATTAAAGTGTATTGTAGCCAAAGAAGGATGAGATCAAGAAAGAAATTAAAGTGTATGGTAGCCAAAGAAGGATGAGATTAAGAAAGAAATTAAAGTGTTTTGTAGACAAAGAAGGATGAGATCAAGAAAGAAATTAAAGTGTATTGTAGCCAAAGAAGGATGAGATCAAGAAAGAAATTAAAGTGTATTGTAGCCAAAGAAGGATGAGATCAAAAAAGAAATTAAAGTGTATTGTAGACAAAGAAGGATGAGATCAAGAAAGAAATTAAAGTGTATTGTAGACAAAGAAGGATGAGATCAAGAAAGAAATTAAAGTGTATTGTAGCCAAAGAAGGATGAGATCAAGAAAGAAATTAAAGTGTATTGTAGCCAAAGAAGGATGAGATCAAGAAAGAAATTAAAGTGTATTGTAGCCAAAGAAGGATGAGATCACGAAAGAAATTAAAGTGTATTGTAGCCAAAGAAGGATGAGATCAAGAAAGAAATTAAAGTGTATTGTAGCCAAAGAAGGATGAGATCAAGAAAGAAATTAAAGTGTATTGTAGCCAAAGAAGGATGAGATCAAGAAAGAAATTAAAGTATATTGTAGCCAAAGAAGGATGAGATCAAGAAAGAAATTAAAGTGTATTGTAGACAAAGAAGGATGAGATCAAGACAGAAATTAAAGTGTATTGTAGCCAAAGAAGGATGAGATCAAGAAAGAAATTAAAGTGTATTGTAGCCAAAGAAGGATGAGATCAAGAAAGAAATTAAAGTGTATTGTAGCCAAAGAAGGATGAGATCAAAAAAGAAATTAAAGTGTATTGTAGCCAAAGAAGGATGAGATCAAGAAAGAAATTAAAGTGTATTGTAGCCAAAGAAGGATGAGATTAAGAAAGAAATTAAAGTGTATTGTAGCCAAAGAAGGATGAGATCAAGAAAGAAATTAAAGTGTATGGTAGCCAAAGAAGGAGTAATGAAAGTACAAAAAATTGTAGTGTACTAAACATACAACAAACTATATGCATTTGTTTAATTTTAAAACCGATACCGAAAAAAATGATTTAATCTTAGATGATAATAAAAATAATAATAATAATACGAAACAAGTTCCGGAATAAAGTAAATCCTTAAATTTTATTTAGATACTTTTTAAAAATGATTTTTTAACTTAAGAAATATTGAATAACAGAAAAAGTAACACTTTAGATTTCAAGCAATAATCAATATTTTTAGATATAAATAATCAATATTTTTAAATATAAAGTTACATCAAAAATAAAAATAAATAGGTGGCACAAATATAACAGTTGTCGTTGCAGGAAATGAACTCGACAATCCAAGTTCAATTCCTGGAAAAAGCTATTTACATTTCCCAAGGGAAATAGTAAGACAAACTGGGCTCTTTAACTTTGATAAGGCAACCAGTTTAGGAGAAGGAAAGACGCTGAATTTATATCAGATGTTGGTTAAATACATACAACAAAAATATTTTGCTAGTAAACTCAAAATTATTTATTTTATTATAATCATAAAATGATGTAAAACATAGAAATGATCAAGATTATCGATTACTCTTGTTGGTCATTGCAATTATCACATTTTAAAAGTCCATTCTCATCACAGTAAACACATCGTAGTTCAGCAAATTCTTCTGTAAAATTATTCCGATGTATAGAACGCTTGCTTCCATGGCAAATGCTGCACGGTACATACTGGTAGCCACCACATTTCCTACAGGATGAATTAATATTTATTTTCTGAAAAGAGAAAAAATAAATGAATTAGGAAATTCGTTTGTAATTAAAGTTCATATTATCATTTTCTACATTATCTACATTATTAATACTGCCACTTCTTACATGTATTCGTCTTTCTAAAATATTATTTACATATAATTAAACATTAATATTCATTAGGTTTACTGCTCTGTCAACTGGGAGGCTATAGAGTACACCGACTGCAACTCTGCAGAGGGGTAAGACCCCCCACTCCAACGAGTGTCCTAGATATAACAAAAAACCATCTGATGGTGAGGGTCCAGTAATGCTAGAGCTTTGGAGAATGCGGAGTACCCCTTTATTGCCATTTCTCCTAGGTCCATTCTGACCCGGAGTGGTAGCACCTGATAAGGGTCCTATCAATGGGTCAAATAGAACTGTTTGACATTTAAACTGTAAGCAAACAAATAACTTGTGTTAAATTGACTTGTTTGAAATAGAACTGTATGTATACAACTGACTGATATTTAATTGAATTGTTACTGTTAAATAGCAATGCTTGAAAACATTTAACTGTGTGAAAACAAATTATTAATAAAATAGAATTATTCGTATTGGATAGAAATACTTGCAACCATTTAACTGTGTACAAAAAAATGAGCTTAGGCTCATTTCAAAATGTTATCTTCAAAATGTGTTCTGAAACCATATATTTGATAAATATGACTAAAGAGAATTTGGCATTTAATAACCAACAATAGTTGATATGCCATGAAACCAAACCAAAAATTATTTGGTTTATTGGTAACTCTTCAAGATTGAAATGTTAGATAATTACCTTGCATGAAAAATCTGAGAGCTTTGAAAATGACATCCATTTTCTCTGAACGTCAAATTTTTTTACTTGGTTACTTCCCTTGCGAATTATGTCTGGCGATTACTTAAAGTTTTATTGACTATGTTGAAAAATAAACTACATTTGGTCACATTCCATGAAATTGTCTTCGTCAGATGAACTTTTCAGCCGAACCTCATATATTAAACTTCGTTTACATAATTACCAATTAAGTATAAAAATTTGCTGTATTATTGAAAATTATTTACGGACTCACCTTTTACGTGCCCTGTGATTGGCTGAAAAACAACCAATCACGGGCCACTATCAGTACATCTGCCGTACCACCACACGTGCACGCGCTCTTCAAACTAACAGACCCTTTTCCCTTTTGACACCAACGATGTAACACTGAATATAAACCCCTTTTTCTTTCAACAAAATTGTTGTCTAATTCCTTTTCTCTCGTCTCGTCTCGTGCTAATTTTCCCTTACACTGCAGATATTGATTTTGTCTTATTCTTAACGGGTAAAATGCCAACACTTTGAAAAAAGAGGTGTTTTCTGCAGACTTAACTATAGCATTTGTCTTGGTAACAGTTCTTTCAGATCCATGTAATTTTGGTTGCTGGTTCGTACAAATTTAAAGGCTTGAAGAAAGAAGAATTTTGGGTCGCTAGGTGCGTAGAGTCTCTCACGGGATGACCGTCCTCGTATGGTAGTGTGCCACATGCTGTTACTAACTCGTAACAAGATTCCGTATTACATCGTTGGTGTCAAAAAGAGATCCGTTAGTTTGAAGAACGCGCGCACGTGTGGTGGTACGGCAGATGTGCTGATAGCAGCCCGTGATTGGTTGTTTTCAGTCACTCACGGAGCACGTAAAAGGTGACTCTATAAATAATTTCCAATAGTATATCATACATAGAATAGACTACATTCGTTTATTGATAGGTTTAAAATGAATTAGAAAAGGATCCAATTTTATATTATTATTATTATTATTTTACCCCTAGAGAGTTTTTCACATCAGCATTAGCCGATGGTTTCCCATTGGAGTTTAAGCAAACCCCCTCAAGTCTCCAGGACTCTTCTCAGAATGCTGACCGTTCTTAACAATGCTGTAGTTTGGATAGTCTCCACTTATCCTCTTATTTTCAAGTTTTCCAGTCCCTTTACCAATCCTTTGGTGATTGTTCCAAGTGCACCAATTATAATTAGTATTACCGTCACCTTCATAGGATTTATACTCCTATATTTTAAAACGGACGTTATGCCACTTGTTCCCGAAACAAAGATGGCGGACGTCAGTATACTAATCAGTCTCGGGAACCTATTGGCCAGGAGAACCACGTGGTTAGTGCTCAAAACTACGTCTGCAACTTCAATTTTCTCCCGCGTTCATGGAGCCTACTCCATGACAAGAATTTTCTATAAATACTCTAATCTTCCGACATTCACTCTCTTTTTTACAATTTCACCAGGAGAGTCAACACTGCTCTTTTTCACATTTCCACTTACAGAGCCAACACACTCTTTCCATTGTGACTTCCAGAGAGAACACTCTCACTCTTTCAATTTCAACTAATAGAGTCAACGCACTCTTCCTCCTTTTTACATTTGACTTCCAGCTGTCAACCGCCACAAAAATGGATACTTTCTGCAACCATTCTCTTCCTCGTTATACTTTTTCGGTGAGACTTTTTCCAGCTTCGAACACAGAAATTTCGTCAAACCATAGAAAGAAACAAACAGTAGAAATACTTAGTCAACACGCATAGGACACTTTTGTTAAATAGTCCTTTTTTGTTGTATTAGTATTAGTCACACACACACACACACACACACAAGATTATTTAACGAACAGTATTAGAACACTAATGTTTTAAAATGTTTCATTGCATGTATTGTTGATATATGAATTTGTATTTGTTTGTACCACTTTGTTTTAAATGTATTTTTGTCCGCATCGTCACACATCATTAGCCTCCTTTGCCTTTACCAAATATGTACTACTACAAAATAAGGGACCAAAAATATTCACCAAACAACATGTTCCCCTACACCTTAATGTTCTATCGTTTTTTGTTTTTTTTTGTTTTTTTGTTTTCTAACAAGGTCAATGTATTTTTTTTTCGCTTTCTTTTAATTTTTTTTCTGTCGTTTGCCGGGACGGCAAAGTCCACTAGCACGTTCTCTTTTTTTTTTTTTTTTTTGATTATCATTAGGTTTTGTCATCTGTTCGATATAAGATGATCTGTTTGTATTTCAAAGTCCCAGAAAAGTTTGTGCATCTCATTCACTTGGACGGATTCTGGGTTGTGTATATACCATTTGTTCGTATGACCAAATTTAAAGTTCTTGCACAATTCCCAGTGGATCACCTTCCCCACCCAGTCATGTCTTGTCTTATACTCTATTTGCACTAATTTGCTGCATTCGCTTATAATATGGTTAATCATTTCATTTCCATCACCACATAATCTACATGTACTATTTTGTTGCGTCTTATCTAATTTTGTTTTAACATAATTTGTCCTTATGGCGTTATTTTGTGCTGCTATTAGAAGAGATCAGTTTCTCTCTTAAGGTGAAGACTTGGGCATGGTTAAGAAAGGGAACATTCTTAACCATGCCCAAGTCTTCACGTGTGAAGTGTTGCTTGAAATATCCATACAATTACTTTTCTTCCCATTTTTGTTTTCTATCTATTGTTGTTCTGTTGATCCTTGTTTTATTTGTGTTATTTCTGGCGGCTGTAACTAATCTTTCTTCGCTCTTTTTTATGTAGTTCATTTTTATGACAGGAAACGAAATCGGCGCATGCCTAAAAGAGGGGTTTCCTGGTACGAAAGAGAAACTTTTCCTCTGAAGCATTTACCACCTCAGCAGAGATGGATGCATCATTTTTTCTCGGCTGTCAGTGGGAATGCACATGCTGGCTAAGGCCCGAGGAATTATCAGCGCTTTGTGTCTCCTGCTAGTAGCAGACGTAGTTGATCCTCAAACTTATAATTTGCCAAAGATGATTCCATGATTTTCTTCAAACGCTTTGTCTGGGGGAACATCGCTATTTCTACTAATTTAGGAAAACATTCCCACCACAGAATAGTCATAAACCCCCAAAATAAAAATTTTGTCTAAAGGTATCTTTGTCTTTTTCCTTTTTTGTCCTTTTTTGTCCTTTACATCTTCAAAAAATAACAAGTGAATAGGGTAAGAAGAAAAAGGTGTCAGATGCAAATCTCAGAATTTCCCAACAACAATTAAGCACATACCCGACAAATCCTTCATGTGCCCCATAATCGACGCTGTCTTCAATGTTTTTTTAACTCATATAGTCTGTCTATGTCATTCTCAGGCCTTATGCATCGCCATAAGTTTTCTTGTTATTTGGTCCATTTGTAGAAGTTTTTCCCTCGTCCACTTTAACAATGGTCCCAAATATCTTACAAGGAGGACAGCCTTTGCTGAGAGTTCTGCATTATTATTATTATTATTATTTGCTAGTTTTTCCAAATCAGCGTTAGCTGATGGTCTTTCCCTGGAGCTTGAATGATAGCAATTTTCTTCAAGTCTCCAGGACTCTCCTCAGTATTCTTTACGATCTTGACAATGCTGTGGTCTGGATGGTCTCAGTTATTCCTCTTTTTTTACAATTCCTCTATATTTTTCAGACCTTTGAAAACTGTTCTGAGGGCACCAATAACAATACGCATCATCGTCATCCTCATATTCCACTGCAATTTTAATTCTAAAGCAAGGTCCAAGTATTTATCAATATTTTTGCTTTTTTTCATTTTCCCTCTGTGATTTGCCGAAACGGTAAAATCCACAAGATGACGAATCTTTTTCTTGTTAATTCACACTGGATCAGGCCTTAACACTAGGTCTGGCCTTAACACTAGATCTGGACTTAACACTAGGTCTGGCCTTAACACTAGATCTGGACTTAACACTAGGTCTGGCCTTAACACTAGATCTGGACTTAACACTAGGTCTGGACTTAACACTAGATCTGGACTTAACACTAGGTCTGGACTTAACACTAGATCTGGACTTAACACTAGATCTGGCCTTAACACTAGATCTGGACTTAACACTAGGTCTGGACTTAACACTAGATCTGGACTTAACATTAGGTCTGGCCTTAACACTAGATCTGGACTTAACACTAGGTCTGGACTTAACACTAGGTCTGGACTTAACACTAGATCTGGACTTAACACTAGATCTGGCCTTAACACTAGATCTGGACTTAACACTAGGTCTGGACTTAACACTAGATCTGGACTTAACATTAGGTCTGGCCTTAACACTAGATCTGGACTTAACACTAGGTCTGGACTTAACACTAGGTCTGGCCTTAACACTAGATCTAGACTTAACACTAGGTCTGGACTTAACACTAGGTCTGGCCTTAACACTAGATCTGGACTTAACACTAGGTCTGGACTTAACACTAGGTCTGGCCTTAACACTAGGTCTGGCCTTAACACTAGGTCTGGCCTTAACACTAGGTCTGGACTTAACACTAGGTCTGGACTTAACACTAGGTCTGGCCTTAACACTAGGTCTGGACTTTTGGCTGAGATTGAATAATGTGTTTGTATCTCAAAGTCCCTAAAAATTTGATGCATCTCATTTTCTTGGATGAATTATGGTTTCTATATGTACAAATTTAGTTACTATGATCAAATCTTAATCTTCTGCACAATTCCCAGTGGAATGCTTGTTTGCTGCATTCGCTTATATTTCATCTTTGTCACCACATAACCTATATTATTATTATTATTATTATTACTACTACTACTACCATCAATATCCTCATCATTATTATTTCACTTGTTCTTTTTTTTTTCATATTATTTTCTAAATGTCTTTTCCTATTGCTCTGTCTCCACTCCTCTTGTTCTCTTTTAATATTTCCTTTGGTTTTTCTCTTATGAAAATCAACAATCGGACCGCCGCAGGAATTTGTGTCAGGTGTGTTTGAATAAAATATTTAGGTTTCTATTTCTTGTGACAGACAAACGCCTTGTCTTTTGTTATTATTGCGAGTTTTTCACAACAGTAATGAATATTATTTTACTTCTTACAAGTTTTTCACACCATCATTGACTGATGGTCTTTCGCTGGAGTCTAAGTGACAGCAAGTATTCTCAGATCTCCGGGACTCTTCTGAGTATTCTAGCTGGTGGTCTCGGTTTGTTCTTCGATTTTCAACTCTTCGAGTCCTCATACCAAACCTGTGGGGACTGTTCCAAGTGCACAAATTACAATTCGTATCACTGTCACCCTCATGTTTTACAGCTTTTTTAGTTCTCTAACAAAATCCAAGTATGTGTCTATCTTTTAATTTTATTTTCACTTTGTGGTCCGGCCGAACGGGAAAATTCACTAGACGACAAATTATCTCTTTCTTTTCTTTTCTTTTTCTTTTTTTTTTTTTATTTTTTTTTTTTTATTATCCCTTAGTCTGGCCTTCTCGCCGGGATCATGTTTTTGTATACAAAGAAAGATAATAACGCTGATGTATAAAATATAATCTGCTTCTCTTCTTTTCCTTTCATTACCCAAAATGTACGTATACGTATGGGTAGAGTGAGAGAGATTCAGATATGACTGAGATGCACACACACACACACACACACACACACACACACACACACACACACACACACACACACACACACACACACAGGGGCGACGATGCGGTTCTTCTGTGAAACCTCTCTGCCTTTCTGATTCGTTCTCTTTTTCGCGAGACTAGCTCAGGGCCATCTTATGGCATCGAAACATCTTAGTTTCTCTTCACTTCTCTAGTTTCGCGAGTCTCGAATATCTCAAGCTTTTCTCTGCTTCTCAACCCTGGGGAAAACCAGACCCCAGAACGATGTGACGTCTAGTAGTTGCCTTCGCAGTCTTCTCCTTCCACTCATCTCGGCTGGTTATATAATATTCTGGACAATCACGCAAATTCTCATAGTCATACCTCCTGTCTTCTGTCTACGCGTTGTACGTGAACACACCTCCCTCTAGCTTGCCACCCACGTAATTTACGCGGCACTTCCGCTGAGGAACACCACCTCTTGTTTACTTAAGGAAACATATCTACTTCGTATCTATTTTTTGTCCCCGCAGGACTTCCTTCTAGCAAGCCATCTACACAATTTACGCAGCATGTCAAAAGGGATTTTCAACTCAATATCCAACAATGTGATCTGTTTGTATCTCAAACTCCCAGAGAATTTTATGCGTCTCATTTTCTTGGGCGGATTCTGGTAGGTGCGCATGCAAGATACTAACAATATGGCTGCCATGGACCGTTCATACTCTAACAAATCACTACTGAATGAAAAAAAATCACCGAAATCAAAATTTTCCGATGAAATTTTTAAAGTTTACTCATTAATGAATGAATTTTATAACGCATTAGTTATTTTATTAAAAAAATATTGCTAATATTTACAGATCAATTAACTTACCCCCACCCCCATCTGAATGGTGCTAATAAATCGGCAGGGTTATAGGATATGACCTATACTTTCGGTATATAATAAAAAGATAAAAGTCTGAAAGTGTGGATGAAATAAAGAAAAAATATTTTAATCAGGAGCAATTGGAAGAAAACAATACCTCAAATGTGAATATTAAATTTTAAGAAAATTAGATTAGAATCTTTGAGAACTTTTGATGTTATGATTTAATAGATAATATAATTTTCTTTTAGATTATTAGGAAAATAATTCTGTATTCATATTTGTTCGGCTTAAAAAGGGAGATCTTACATTTGTATTAGATTTAGACGTACTGTTCTTGAATCACAGGCTAAATCTGAATATGTTATTAAATAAAGAATATTTTTACAAATAAAAAAATATGAATTATAAAACAGGAAAGAGAGAGCTGTTTATTTTGTTTGTTTGTTGGTTTATGTTGTTTGTTTGTTTGTTTGTTTTTTAAGATAAAAAATGTTAGACAAAAAAAGTATTCAAATGAAATCCTCAGTGTTCAATCATTACTCTTCAAACATTCTATAATCGAAGTTAATGGGACCATATCATAGGCTTAATTTGTTTCTTTTGAATCTGGTTGTTGATTTGTCTTTATGCCCTCGTCACTAACTTGTTGCTAGAATTTTCTTTCGTTATTTTGATATTACTGTAAAATTTAGTTCTTTGGCAATGTCCAAGTATTTGTGAAAAAATTAAATATGTATAAGGCAATTGAAGTATTTTAAACTACGGGCTTTTAATGTTACTGCGCATAAAACTTTTACAAGTCTTCTCTACAAATAAAAGTATTATTAGTTTAACAATTTCCAGTTTTGTCCCTTGTATTCTGGTTGAAATTTTTTTATTTTTAGTACGTTTCGCCATAACTTTTAGTTTCATTTAGATTTCACTAGTGTCATAATTTGACAGATTTTTGTATTTTAGCTATGTTATTTAAAGAAAGACGTCGAAGATTTAAAAGAAGCTTAATTATTTTATTTCAAACGTTTATTTTCAATTCAAATCAATTTGATATCTTTTAAATTTTAACTTATAAATTGCAAAAATTAGCTTTTTTTAAAACTACCTGTATGTAATGTTACCATACATTTTACAATTTAAGTAAATTATTTGTTTATTCTCTGAAAAGCTTTTAGAAATATAGGTAAAATGTAAATTTTGTTATAAAAACTGGAAATTTAAAAAAGGTAAAAATTAGGGTTTTGAGGAATATAAAAGACTTTTAGATTATTACCAGGTAAAGAATTAAAAAGGCAATTTAAAAAAATATCATTTCACTGTTTTATAATTAATTCATAATTGAAATAGTGAAATAATAAGTAGTATTATTATTTATTATTTAACAGTATTATCCCAGAGACGACGTTGACAGACTATATGATTCAGGAAAAGAGGGAGGAAGAGGACTTGCCAGCATTGAAGACAGCGTTGACGCATCGATACAACGACTTGAAGACTATATACAAAAATACGATGGAGTGCCGCGACCTGCCGATAAACCTAAACATATTAAGTTACACGCCCGCTTTAGGACAATTATATCCGAGTACGACCGGAACTGACTAAGCCCTTTTTCTTTCTAACGACCTTGACATTTCGTTATAGCCAAAAAGAAAAAGATGAATTAAAATTAATAACATTTACAAAACACTTCGGCCAAAAATTACCTGATAAGACTTGAATAGTCGTCGCCAGCCTATAGCAGGTTAGAAAAATACTTTACGGCTACACTCATTTTTTATCAAAGAATTTTATATTCACGCGGCTGAGCTGTGTGTCACAGCACTTTCGTGATATCAACAGGCCCTTTTCAACGCTCTCTTCGGTCCGGAGCGTGGCCCTGGAAAAGGAACAATGGCAGACTTGGGGCCTTTAATTAGGCACCTAGTTTCGACTAGGCTACCTTCGGGTGGGCGAGCTGCATTTTTGTCTCCTTTGTCCCCCTTGGACGGCACTAGACCAAGCGTCTAGTTTAAGCCGTTTACTGGCATACGTGCCCGGACCCACATTTGGGTTCGTGAAACTGCTTGCCTCATCAGGCTCACATTGCACTAAGTGAGCCGATGAGCAGCACAGACAAGCAGGGTTCGAGTCTCGGCTCCTTCCCGACCTTCCCCTCCCCTTTATCCCCACTTTAATTGGCCTTCGGGCTTTTGACCTTGTGTCAAGTCGTGTCTGGTGGGAGGCAGCGACAAATACTTGGCGCGCTCCTAGCGAAGCTCATTAAGGAGGAATCCTGCATTCTGTGCGGTCGCATTCACCTTAACTTCCGACGTTGATCCCACTTCTCGTGGTAGATCTGCTTTTTCCCACCTACATAGGTATGCACAAAGGTCCTTTTTAGGACCATAAGAGGTCCCTGTCTGCGGGTCAGAGCATCTCTGGCGGTCAGTAATGATCAGTCGAAGTAGACGGCCAGGCGGCAAACACGAAGAAGGATTCTAAGACCAACCGGTCTTAACTCTCACTCGGTTCCGATAGTCCGATAAGCTGCGCAGCGCTAATGGCACGGTCCAGCCTTTAGCTACTGCTTCGCTATCTGCGCAGCGCTAAGATAACGCCCATCTTAGCCTCGGCCTTCTGGCCTGTCCGCACGGCTTTGACACGACAAAGCCTTCACTCCCGTCCGAAACGTCCGCACGGCTAGGGGGGCCCAGCAAGGCCCTAGCTTTTCCTCGACCTCAACGCTCTGGCAAGGTACAACGCAGTCCACGTAACGACTCGCTGTTACGGACTGTTCTACTACTGCAACACCTGACTCACGTATGACCCGCCGTACGAGCCAGCAACCGGATCGATACATCCGTGGTTAACCACAACATACCGTCATAACCGGGGATATTGATCTACCAACCTCGACCGACCTCAACTGCCCGCGGCGACTGTCCAGCTGTACTCAACGACTCGAACTACGCCAGCGACCCTCGTCGAACGCCCAGCTGCGAACACATACAACCGCCACGGACATTTACATACACGCTTGTAAATACGACAAATAAATTGTCATTTGTAATTATCATTATCTCACCTTTGTTCCTTCATATTGCTTTGGCTGTTCTCATTCACATAAATTCATTTGCGGGGTCGACATATTTACGGGCTCCGCAACAGGAGGACTCATTACAGCCACCAGAAACGATACTGATAACACGATGGACAACAGAATGACAATAACTAGAAAACAAAAATGGGAAGGAAAACAATTCTATGGGCGGTTTAAACGACTCTTAAACAATATCTCACACGACAAAACCTGGACTTGGCTTAGAAAAGGAAACTTTAAGAGTGAAACATAATCTTTCCTAATAGCAGCACAAGATAACGCCGTAAGAAAATCATATAAAAGCGAGAATAGATAAGACTCAACAAAATAGCAAATGCAAGCTATGTGGTAACAGAGATGAAACCATCAATCACATAATAAGCGAATGCAGCAAATTAGCGCAGAAGGAATATAAGACTTGACACGACTGGGTGGGCAAGGTGATCCACTGGGAGATGTGCAAGAAATTTAAATTTGACCATATAAACAAATGGTATATGCACAACCCAGCGCCTGTCCTAGAAAATGACACACATAAACTCCTAAGGGACTTCGATATACACACGGATCACCTAATCTCGGCCAGAAGACCAGACTTAATAATAATCAACAACAACAACAACAATAAAAGAGAACTTGCAAAATTGTCAACTTTGCTGTCCCGGCTGACCACAGAATAAAACTGAAAGAATGTGAATAGAAGGATAAGTACCTCGACCTTGCAAGGGAATTGAAAAAACTGTGGAACATGCCGGTGACAATTATACCAATTGTAATTGGTGCATTTGGAACAGTAACTAAAAGATTACTAAAGGGACTGGAGGAGTTGGAAGTTGGCAGACGAGTGGAGACCATCCAGACGACAGCATTATTGAGAACGGCCAGAATACTGAGAAGAGTCCTGGAGACTTGAGGAGACTTGCTGTCACTCAGACTCCAGTGAAAAACCATCGGCTAACGCTGATGTGAAAAGCTCTAATAATAATAATAAATAATTATTTCATTTATTTCTCAAAGATTTTCAAGATTAGATACAAAAATAAACTATTGCTAATATGATTTTCTATACAACAAAAATTGAGTTGTGTGTGTGTGTGTGTGTGTGTGTGTTTATGCGTGTGTGTGCGGCCTTCTGTACAAATAATTTTTAGCGGGAAACTCTTATTTCCAATTCTTCCAGTCCCTTTACCAAACCATTTGGGGATTATTCTGAGTGCGCCAATTACAATTGGTATCACCATCACCATTTCATGTTCCATCGTTTTTAGTTTTTTATAGTTCTCAAGCAAGGTATAGGTATCTATTGGACTTACACTCCTATGATTTAAAATGGGCGGTATACCACTTGTTCCCGAAACAAAGATGGCGGACGCACGCAAATATTCAGTCTCGGGAAACCATTGGCCAGGAGAATCACGTGATCAGTGTTTAAAACCACGTCGTCATTTGAATTTCGTCCCGCGTTTTTGGAGCCAACTCCAAGACACGTATTTTCTATAAATACTTCGTCTTCAAACACTCTTTCTCTTTTTCACATTTTCACTTGCAGGGCTAACACATTCTCTCCAGTGTTACTTCCAGAGAGAATACTATCACTCTCTCTTATTTATCAACAGACGTCAAACGCCACAAAATGTATAGGCCATGCAAACATTCCTTTCCTCAGTATACCTTGTCTATGAGACTTTCCAGCCTCGAAAACAGCAATTGCGTCGAACCACAGAAAGAAACGAGCATTTAGAAATACGTAGTCTACATGAATAGGACACTTTCATTATTTAACCCTTTCTGTAGTTTTAGTTGTGTTAGTCACACACACACACACACACACACACACACACACACACACACACACACACACACACACACAGTGAGTATATTTTAAAGAACAATAATAGAACCATAGAAATGTTTTAAATGTATCATTGCATGTTTTGTTATGAATATAAATTTGTTTTGTTTATGTCGCTTGTTTTGAATGTCCCTTTTGTCCGCGCCGTTTCATATCATTTTTACAATTTTCATATCATTTACTACATTTGTCTCCATGGGCCTATTTTGCCTTTTTCCAAGTATAAACTAAGAATATACCAAAATTAAACATAAATGTTGGGGGACCAAACATATCTACCAAATAACATGTCCCCCTACATATCTAGCTCTCTTTTCGCCATTTTTTTCAAAATCTCAGAGAATTTCGTACGTCTCATTCACGGAACGGATTAAATGTTCACGCAATAGTCTTTCTAGAAGTCCAAGTAACACCAAGTCTCCATGATTTTCCAGGACTTTCCTCAGTATTTAAGCTGTAGTCTGAACAGTTAAAACTCATCTTTGGATCTCCAGTCTTCTTGGGGTTTTTTCATATTCTTTGTGATTGCGTCTACTGTGCTGGAAAAGGTGTTTAGAAAATAATATCAGTATCATTCAATATAAGAATAAAAAGGTTATTAAAGAAGCGAACCTTCCCATAATAGTTCAAGCTTCAACTCCACCCCCAATGTAAGTCCACCACTACTTGTGTGTGTGTGTGAGAGAGAGAGAGAGAGAGACAGAGACAGAGAGAGACAAAGAGAGAGAGAGAGAGAGAGAATGAGTCTATGAAAATGATTTTAGGTATAATTAAAGTTTTAAAATAAGGTAATTTTAACAGGGAAAATCCTCAATTATGATTCCTATGCTTTTGAAATATGATAGTTTTTTACAACAAAGAAAAAAGCCATATTAGTTTCTATCTATCTATCTATCTATCTATCTATCAGTCCGTCTGTCTGTCTATCGACCTCAATCTTTTAATAATTATGTACATCATTTTTAAATATCTATTTATCTATTGCAAACATTCAAATTTAGTAATTACGCATGAGAAGGTATGACGTAGTCATAAGAAATGTTTCTTTTGTTTCACTCTTAATGTCACAGGTCAAAGACAAGCAAAATATGTAAAAGGACTAAATTTAGTAAAAATATTTTCACCCTTCTGTCACTCTACGTACAATCAGAAAAAAGTGTTTCATTCTGTTCGTATGATTAGAGCAAAAAGAAAAGGAAAACAGGATAGTCAGTTGCGAAAAGATTACAAACTTTTTTATGTGGCTTTCTTTGTTTCTTTCTTTGTTTGTTTGTTTCTTTCTTTCTTTCTTTTCATACATTTATTTGTTGCATTGTTGATGACAATTATTCCTTTTCCTTTCCTTAATTAAACAAAAAAAAATTAAGTAAACCTTCAAACGAGAGCTGGCTTAAAGCATTATTATACATATTCAACATATTCAACATTTTAATTCCTATTAGTGGTTGTGTAGGTAGGGACCCCAGTACACTACCTTTGCCGGAGGCCTATAATACTGTTAAGACAGCTCTGCTGTAATGCTACGGCCCCTAATAGAATAAAGGTGTAACGTTACCCTTTAAATACTACACAAAACGGCTCTGTTGATTTTCAGGGTACGGAAGTTTATTTGGGTCGGCAATAGGAGAGAGATAGGTTTGAAAATATGCGTCAACTGATTTAGACAGATACAGATAAAGAAGTTTGGAAGTGAGAATATAGACAGAGACTTAGTTATTATGCGAGACAAAGTTAGTTACTTTCTTCGCTATTCCGCATGCCACCTGTCGATGTGTGACCTCGCTGTTGGTCGACCCTGCTCCACCCCCACATCGGAGTCTCTGCGTCGTCTGTCGTCTCCATCTTCGTCTTCGACTGACTGCCCGACTCCCACAGTGTCTTTTATTTTCTCTCTTATATATATGTTCCTCAAATTTCTCTCTTAACTAATGCTTTAATGACACGTAATCATTAAAATTTTTAGTAAAACGTCATTACTAAATATCAGCTGATATCTATCTAAATGTTTATCGTAGAATATATTTTGCTAACAGCTGATTTTAAAACAAACTGTCGATTCTTTATTTTGACATCTGGTAGACATATGCACGCAAATAAGGCCTACGTAGGCCCTGACCTTTTCAAATCGAAAACCTACAACTACAAACTCAAAGTTTAGCTAAGAAAACAATATATCACTAAAATAATTAACGAAAATCCCTAAATATTTTATACCACTTCCAGGGAGAAGGGCGAGTGATACAAAAAAAACCCCGATTAGACCCATTTTTCTGCATTTTTCATCTTGTGATTAATAATTGGGTTCGTGTGTATTAATAAGTATATGCCCGTGCATGCGTGTACGTAGGTGTGTGTTTGTGTGTGTGTGAGTATGTGTGTGCATGCACTCACACTGGTGTATGTGTATGCATATGTGTGTGCGCTTGTGTACATGCGCATATGTGTACATGTGTAAGAGAATTAACTTGTATTATGTGCATATTTACACAACCCCTCCGCGACGAGAAGGCGGCAACAAAAGATCAATTTTATTAATCAGAGTATAGCTGGTTTTGAATTCGAAGCTTTCCTTCACCAAGGCCAGTTGCCTAACTAAAGCTAAAGAACCCAATCTGTCCTACTATTTACCCATACCAAGGTGAGGAGAAAAGAACAGGATCTTCATTTATAGCCAGCTTCATGACAGAACAGAGAAGCTGAAAGTCCACATCTCTGGTACAAGGACAAGTTGAAAAACAACCTGATAACTTTTGGTCTACCTGTTGATATATTCAAGCAAATTGTTTGGAGAGCAAAAAAAGCCATAAAGAAGTTTGATAAAATCCATCTCCAGCATCACAGAGTATTGAAGGAAAAGGTAAAATCTGGTGTGTCATGCCAGCTACTTTATTTACCAGTTCTCCTTCATGTACTCTCTGCAAACTCATAGAAATATAGATTTGGAATCTCATACAAAATACAATCACCAGAATTGATAAAAGCTATTTGTTTCTCATACACCAAAACTGATATAGGTAACTGTAATCCACTGAGATTTTTGTTAGAACATTATAGTTAAAATACTCTTAGAGAAAAAAGCAATTTTCTATTTAATTTGAAACTAAATGATAATTTTGTAGGTGTGTACATTCATGCTAAATATTGATAACCATTCAAATTCTCAATATATTACAGTGAAATTCTCATTCGGTTCCTTCACTCCTTAACTGAATAAAAGCATCAATATCATCAGGGACCTCTGTTATAGTGGGAACTGAATGGTTGCACACATCATCTAATATCTCATATTACTGAATTGATTATACTGACTGTATTAATCAATTTTATAGTCTGACAGATGAATTAACAACATTTTATTAAAACTCTCTGTTCTAAAGGAAATAACAAAATTTATTTTATTATTTTCTTTGAAATACTTTGAGATGATTTTGATTTATTCACATTATTTCTTTTATATAATATTCCAGACTTTGATATGAAAAATACATTTCTAATATAAAGAAAATGAAATAATCAATGTGTTCCCTGCAGTCAATTTACATCTGGGTTTTTGCAATATGTTCTTTCCTCAAATAAATGCTTATAGAATATGGAATACTAAAAGACATGAACAATAAAAATAAATAAAAATGACCGATACAATTAAAAAAAAAAATAATTAGGCATACACGCTAAATAAATTATTGCGGTTATCTCCCCTGTTATACAAATTTGTTTTTAGTATATGTACTACCGACTGTTTTTGGTAATGCTACATGTCAATCTGCTTTTTACATAAATACAATAAAATAAAATACAATAAAAATAAAATAAAAGGAAATTATGAATTAAAAGATAAATATCTAATGTAAAAAAATATCAATAGAAACTATTTAACTTTTAAATTTAGAATCTTAAAAAAATCTTATGATCTAAATCAAAAGTTGAAGAGTTTATTGCCATCATCTTAATATTTACAAATTAATTACTTTTCTTTGCATAAAGAACTTTTTTCTTTTTTTACAAAGATTCACCCAAAATAAATCCAAATTAACCCCTAATGAACAAAAAGTTAGGATGATGTGATAATGAGATGTGCCAGATGAATAGGAAGAATTATCTGAGAATGTAAACCCTACCAACTTTTTAATTTAATTAGTTCAAGTTATTATTAGGTATTATTTACAATATCACAAATTATTTACAATATCACAAATAAATAAGTTCATCCCTATCAATTTATTTTTAATAAAAAGTATTTTTCTTCTAAATAAAAGATGCAAGGATTTTACCAAACTGTATAGCCCCAACAAATTTTACTTATAACTTAATTTTCGTCTAAAGCAAAAATACCATAATTTTACTATTTCTAATGGTACATTAGAAAAGCAAAAGGAATATTATTAGGTATTATTCATTAACAAACTTGACAGTTTAAAAATTCTACAACCAAAAATATGGATGTGTAATTGTTGAAAAAGAAGTTAACTCCTAAATCATATTTATGCAATTATTTTTTTAGTCACAGAAGAAAATTGACTTTTTATATAAAAATTGATAAGGTTGTTATTTATTGGCAATACAAAATCTATAGATAACTATATCCATCCAGATAAATGATACAGACTATGGAATTTTTTCTTCTTATTGTTGCTCACACGGCTTAAGCTGTCTATTTTCTAACTTCCTTCAGGTGTAATATGTCTGGAAAGCAACTGTAAAAATATCCTTATAGCTAATGAATATTTCATTAACAATCAAGTCTTGTTGATTTTCTTAATATTTCCATCTTTATTGCCATCATCCCCACAACATTATCTATGTATCAAAAAGATAAAAGCAACTGTGAAAAACATCCTTGTAGTTAATGAATATTTCATTAACAATCAAGTCTCCTTGATTTTCTTAATATTTCCATCTTTATTGCCATCATCCCCACAACATTATCTATGTATCAAAAAAATGAAAGCAGCTGTGAAAAACATCCTTGTAGTTAATGAATATTTCATTAACAATCCAGTCTTGTTGATTTTCTTAATATTTCCACCTTTATTGCCATCATCCCCACAACATTATCTATGTATCAAAAAAATGAAAGCAGCTGTGAAAAACATCCTTGTAGTTAATGAATATTTCATTAACAATCCAGTCTTGTTGATTTTCTTAATATTTCCATCTTTATTGCCATCATCCTCACAACATTATCTATGGATCAAAAAGATAAAAGCAACTGTGAAAAACATCCTTGTAGTTAATGAATATTTCATTAACAATCAAGTCTTGTTGATTTTCTTAATATTTCCATCTTTATTGCCATCATCCTCACAACATTATTTCCATATAGAAAGGATGAAAGCGACTGGGAAAATGATATTTTTCAATATGTGCTAAATTAAGCTGGAATGATGTTTGAATATTAAATCATATCACGGATTATTAGATTGTTGATTCATTCACTGAAAATTAATTCTCTCTCTCTCTCTCTCTCTCTCTCTCTCTCTCTCTCTCTATATATATATATATATATATATATATATATATATATATATATATATATATATATATATACATTAAGAAAAAACAACGAAACCAATCACAAAGGATTATAAATTTATTTCAATCCTGTTACGCATTTTTGAAATTTTCAAAAACACGAAAAAAAAATTAACAGGACTTCATCAGATCAATTAGATAAAAAAACTAGAGTAGACACATGAGAGTGGGAGGGGATAGAAGAGTGGGAGGGGATAGAAGAGGGGTGAAGAGTTATCTCTTCATTGAGCCCACTTCCGTTTTAAATTTAAATTTACGGTTGGCACTGTAGTACATTTATTTTAAAACAATTTTTTTTTTAAATTTTTTTCTAGAGACTTAAATTACAGATATTTCTAATTAGATTTAAATTTTAATTAATAATCTCACGTAAAGATGCAGTAATAGATATATTAAAACAACAACAAATATTTAATTTACTTAAATATTTTAAAATTTCTAAAATTTCAAAATATCAGTTACATTTTTTATGCGTAGTACATATATATTATATGCTTTTTCATAATTTTCTATCTAATAATTTATTATATTTATTCTCAAAATTAACTCTCATTCTTAAATAAATTTATGCTTTATAAAAAAAATTTTTTTATTTATAGTTTAAATTTGGCTCTATGTCTACACCTGGCTATTAGTTCATTTCTCTTATTTAGTAAAATTTTTGGCTCAGGAAAAAGCAAAATGTGGATCTTTTCTTCAAGACATAGATTGCACCTACTATCGAAAGATTTTGGGGTACTAGATCTTTTCAATATGGACCATTGAATGTCAGGGGTTAACCCTTTATTTTTTAATCCCCAATAATGTTTTGATAGAGCAGTTTGATTTTTTTGATGCTCATGGGAAAAGGAATATTTATGATTTCCATATCTAATCTTGAAATTAGTAGAAGAAATGCCAATATAATATTTCTTATCACTTATGTCCTCTTTTGGATAAATAATAGCTTGGTATACTACATTATCTAAACTACACAAACCATTCATTGGACAATCACTTTGAGATTTACAATTACATTCTATTTTTTTACTATTAGTGTTATTATTATTTACTTGGTTATGAAATTTATTAATTAATTTATTATTATGGCTATTTATTATTTGAGAAATATTATTAGTGCAAGAATAACTTATTTTCAAGGTTTTCCTATTAAATATTTTATGCAATATATTATCTTGTTTAAAATGTTTATCTATCAGTCTCAAAAAATATTTACCTACATCTATATTGGCTAGTTTACAAAAAGGGGGGTTAAACCATATAATTTTCCTTTTTCTATTTTTTTGAACATAATTATTATTTTCTTTAGTAAATTCAGTTGTTATATTTTGTTTTAAATACCTAAAATCCTCCTTAAAACCACTATTTTTAAGGGCTTCTATATATCTTTTACTACTCTCTTTGAAAATCTTTTCATTTGCAGATAGCTTACCTATTCTTAAATTTACTGCTTTTGGGATTTGCTTGATTATATTTTTAGGGTGATTTGAATTAACATTAATGTACGATGGGTTCTGATTGGGTTTTATGAAAGGTTATATATATATATATATATATATATATATATATATATATATATATATAATTCTTTTTTCTCAATATTTAAGAAATGTAAATTACCAACTTATTTGGCAGTTTTGAATTTATCTCAAGTATAAAAGCAGCTCAATCAAAAGTAAAACTGAAAACCTTGTTTTTAATATTGAAATAACACTATGACAATAATCTACAGCTATAATACGTGTGTGTGTGTGTGTGTGTGTGTGTGTGTTTATTACCTCCCTTGATCTTAGCATTAAAAAAATTCCCAGTTCCAAGTTTCTTTATAGACATGATTATAAAATAATCTTTCTTGTTAACAAAATATCTATTTAGAGGTATTCCTAAAATTAAAACAGTAATTATTATCATATTTTATAGCTAACAGCATTTAATCATAAGATTTTTTGGTTTTCAACTTATCTCAATTCTACAATGCTTAAAAAAAATTGATATTTCTGACAGATGAGGAAAGCATAGAATTTTAAGCATTTTTAGTACTCAGTTTATATATTATTGTATGCTAAAAGTCAATAATATTGAGATGATCAGTCATCTGAAATTAAAGCAAGTATTACTCTGGGAGTAGGATTATTATAGGTATTATATAAACTTATAGCTAATGATTTTACAACAGAAATGCATTGAAAATCAGGAACTAAAGGATTGTAAATCGTCTGGAATATATGCAAGCATTACTTATTGGACTATTATAGGTTTTTATTGGAAGGATATAATGGAATAGGATGAACAACATTTGATTTGATTAGTAAACAGATGATATGCAGAAATAATTGCTTTGTAATCAAAACCAACTTGGTTGTTGTCAACTATTTTATTACTAATTATCACTTAGAGAACTAGTGGGGTGGGAGGGAAAAGCCTCATATATATATCAATGTATTGAATTAATTTAGAGGGCTATTGCAAAGTGAAATAATAATTTTTGGAGTCTTATTAATTTCAAATTAAATTGTGCAATGCTTCAAGCAAATTACAAAATATATATATATATATCTGGTTCAAGAAAATTTTTATCATGATAAAAAGTAAAGGAATCATATTTATTGATTAATCAAAATAATAATAAAACAAATTTGACAGACCCTTTTATCTGGCAAATTTTCAACAAAATCCACTGGAATTGTTTAAAAAGTAAAGATATCAAATTACAGTGGGGGGGGGGTATGTAAAAAAAAGAAAACATATCTCCCAAGATTCCCTCCCAATTCCCCAAACAGACAAAGGATGTCAAATTGTCTTTGTTGCTTGCACAAGGTAGGGCAATATAGCAAAACAGTTATAGCCTTTAAAAAGGCAAGATATTGTTTAGATCTAGCCTTGTACAAGACAGAGAAACAGTCATCTCCTACAATTTGTTTTTGTGGAATTTACATGAGATTGATTTTTATTCTCTACATTTGGAATTGCATTACCTTGTTCATGAACAAGAAAAAACTTTTTTGATGTCCTACATACTTCCTTGTCTCCAGTCCAGAATACACACACACACACACACACACACACACACACACACACACACACACACACACACACATATGTATATATATATGTGTGTGTGTGTGTGTGTGTGTGTGTGTGTGTGATAATATATTTGGGAGGGGATTTATCTTTATTTCATATTATCTTATATATATATATATATATATATATATATATATATATATATATATCATCATCATGTCGCGCAGGTAGCACGGATATCCCTGACCCTCTCTCGCCACTCCTCCCTATCGTTCATCGCCCTAGGTAGGTCTTTAGGGCAACATCCCGTATCCTCATATAGCTGCTGAATGTATGTTCGTGCTGGTCGTCCTGCTTTTGCATGGCCATGTGTGGGGTCCATAAGAGTACATCTCTTATGAGTTCGTCCCTGCTTCTCCAGCAGTGTCCTGCATGTCTGGTTCGTCTAACTTGAATAGTTTTCATGATAGGAGGCAGGTGGCCGTACAGCTGGTGTCTTGTGGGGTGTTGCCACCAGGACTCATTCAATATTGCTCGCAGCATTCTTGTGTAATTGCTGTCTAGCTTCTTCTCCAGCCGTTTTGTTAGCGTCCATGTAGTGCACCCGTATAGCAGTATCGATGTGACTGCTGCCTGGAAGAAACTGCGTTTCATTTTATCGGTTAGGTCTGATTTCCATATAATCGATAGCTTATTGATAGCTGTCCATGCTTTCGTTAACCTCGTTTCGATGTCCTTTTCGGTTGACTCGACGCTGCTTCCTAGGTACGTGAATTTGTCTACTAGTTTAAGTGGGGTTCCTTCTAGAGTGGAGATGTCCCCCGTTTGGTTACCTTCTGCTTCTTTTCTTTGTCAGCTCGAAGCCATTCTCTCTGATTTCATCAATCAATGTTCTAAGTACGTAGTCTAGACAAATGATAAAGAGGTATGGAGCCAGCGTGTCCCCTTGTAGTACTCCTGCTACAATGTCGAAGTATTCTGTGTCTCCATCTAGTGATCGTACTTTTACTTTGGTGTTTCTATAGAGAATCGTTATTGCTGCTACGGTTTCTTTAGGTATGCCGTACGCTAGTAGGATTTGTTCCATCTTTCCTCTGTGAATGGAATCGAAGGCCTTGGTAAAGTCGACAAATATTAATGTCGCTTGTAGATTTTTTGCCCGTACACCTTAAAGGATTCTACGGATGGTTAATATTTGTGAGGTTGTGGATCTATTTCTTTGGAAGCCATTTTGGTTTTTCCTAAGTATGTTGTCGATTTTGGGTTCTATGCGGTTTCGTAGTAGGGCATTGTAGATTTGGCGTGTATGGATGTAAGTGTTATGCCTCGGTAGTTTTTGGCTAATCCGAGGTCCCCTTTTTTAGGGAAGGGGAGTATGCATCCCTTCATCCATCTATCTATCGGATTTTGATTGTATACTGCATTGCAGTGTCGGAGCAGTATGTTGTCGAATTGTCTGGTCTTCCATACTTCTGGTGGAATCTCGTGCAGCCCTGCAGCTTTCCTATTTTTAATTTTTCTGAGAACCGAGTCAAGTTCTTCTTGTGTGAACGGTCCCAGTTTAATGTCTAATTGTTTACTAATTATTCTGGTGATTGGTTCATGTGTTATTTTCGGTGGGTTTCCTAGAAGGTTTTCGAAGTGCTGTTTCCACAGTTTTATTCTTTCTTGTTGGTTTGCTGCTTTAAGTTTTGCTTCGGCTGTGTTCTTTCTTCTACTCACTTCGTTTATTGTTTGCCAGGCAATCCTAGATTGTCTATCTTCCACTGAGTCTCTAATCTTATCAATCTGATTTTGAATGTATTCTGTCTGTTCCTTTATATATATGCCTGCTAATTGATATTGTGTCGTTTTTAGTTTTAAGGCATTTGTGTTTGTTGGGTTTTTTTGATAGTTTTTGGAGGCTGTTTTCACTAGTGCACGTTTTTCTCTCACCGCTAACGTTTCCCATGGGACTCTATATTTAGTTTTGAGTTTTGTTGGAATGCATTTCGCTGCTGTCTCGAGCTGCGCATTGACGAAATTTTCATATTCGTCGTTTGGTGTACTTTTTTCCGTCTTTTCTTGTAGTTTTTCGAATCTGTTTCTTAATTCTAATACGTATTTATCTCTTATATCTCTGTTGTTCAAAAGGGCCCAGTCATAGTGTTTGGTGGTCTCTTTTCGTTTGGCGTTTTTTCGTAGGCTTAGCTGTATTTTCGCCGTGACTATTCGGTGATCGGTGGACACACCCTCGAAAGAGGAGTATGCCTCATTATTTTAGTTCTAGGGGAATATCAAAGAAATTTAGCAAAATATTTTTCTAAAAGACATGTGACAAAAAGAATCACTCTTTCTCTCTCTCTCTCTCTCTATATATATATATATATGTCCAGCAATGGAATATGAAAGTTGTGTTTATGTTGGGTTTGTTAATCCCAGTGACTCCATCAACTAAACTGATTCATTTCCCGGTTCTATAAATAATAAGTCTCTTAAAAACTGCCACAAATGCACATATAATAGCAAAGAAATTACCTACCTTTTAGATTGTATATGTTGCCCCAGACAATATTTAAGGAAATCAGGATGTCCGTTGGATTTTAGAATAAACTACTATAGACACGGAATTAAATCTCTGAATTATAATAAACTTCGCCCAATAGAACAAGATTTCCACCTAACAGATAATGACTTTTACACAGATGCTAAATTTGCTTTTGATAGAGAAAAATGGAAAAAAATTATCAAACAATACATCACTTCTATAAAACCATAAAGAGAAATGGATACTCCATCTTGAACCCACAAATGGAATCAACAACCTGTTGAATAAAAATAGTCAGTGGGACCACCACATTATAATTGAATGAAAAATGGTGACAGAACAAACAATATTCATAGAAGAAGCAATGACAAACAAGATGGTTTTAGAACACGGTAAATAATCTATTCATTCAGCATGGCTTTCTTACAGGAACTGAGAAAAAAAATAGGGACAGGCAGATTAATAAAAGGCTTCATATACCCTCTAGCAGTTCTAAGTCAAAGGGAGATAATTAGTCCATTATCTACAAAGAGTGCAATTTTCAACACAAGCACCCACAAAACATTACAATTTAGCCCCCTAGGTACTTACTCTTATTATTTTTTAGCTTTCATATCAAAAATAGATGAAATGTTAAAAAGTTGATGATTTAAAAATTCATGAACTTTCATTGACTGATTTTTGTATTAAGCAACTTTTTTGAGAAAAAAATTACTTCCAAATAAAAAAAAAATATTCTAAAATATTGAATGGTTTGGTTTTTATGATAAAGTTCAACTACCATTCAAATATGAACACCAATATCCTGGTGTCCATAAGTCTATCAGTCTTAAAAAGTAAATAGTCTTGAAATTAATATCCTCTGATGATGGTTCAAGCTAGAGACTGGTTGGAATTGAGAAATTCAGTAAAAAAAATGTTTGCCAATATTTGTGGCAATTTTTTTCTTTATGTTCAAGTTTGTATTGAAATACAAAAAGATTGAAAAAAAAACTTACTTCAAATTTCTTTAAAATTTCTTTCAATTCTCCTGTTTCATTCAGCATTTCCAAAGTTTCTGCAGACTGAAAAACAAGAATAAATCATATCAAATTTGGAATTTGTTCAATATTTTGACACTTTGGCCACAAAAAAGCAAGAACAAAAAATATTTTAAAAACTGAATGATATTTCAAATTACAAATGTCAAATCAGATGATACATGAATTTCTATTTTCATTTCTTAAATGAGATATTAATTTTAATGTCTTCAATATTGTTTACCTAATGTTGATTTTAGAGAAAAACAATTATTGATAGTCAATATTTATAAATATTTCTTTCATTATCTATCTATTAAGCAATGCTTTAAGAAAGAAGATATCATAGTTCAATGATTCTTTCAAATGAATATCTCCATCTTGATTGCTTTTTTTAATAATTCTTCAAGAATGAAACAATGTTGAATGATTCTTTCAAATGAATACTTCCATCTTGATAATTTTCCTAATAATGCTTTTCGAAAATTCATTTTATTTTCACTATTTTTTAAATATATTTAATGTTCTTTTAGTAAAAATTATTCAAACAACATATTATTGTTTTTTTAATGATTCTTTTGGACTAATATCATTTGTAGTGGAGGAAAATTTTGTATTTTGGTTTGGCGCGCAATTTAATTCGGCGCATAATTTCACCCAATCAGGATGACCTATCCTATTCAGCCCGGATCCTCTTTCCCAGGCAGCAGAAATTGGGTAAGCTGCCAAACACAGTCTCTTTGGCTGAACAACACTGGCCAGTGCAGACGTCCCTCTGGCCGTTCTTCAATAGCAGCAGCAGCAGCAGGGACACATGAGGGAACCTATCTAATTTATGGATTCCTTGCGTCTATCACTTAGACCAAGGAATCCCAGTTGAATATGAATTAGATACATTCAATACGCCACCACAGGAACAACTTTATGTCACCCCCAAAATTGGCTATGTCGATGCGATGCCTAATCCCGCTCTCGACACCTAGCTCTCATTTCACATCTGGGCCACTTTAATGGAGACAACGCACGCCTCTCCCCAAATCACCAGACACACAAAACTCACGGTGACTCCAAAGTTTATTTCCTCCAATGGCAAACAAGACTTTCGCTAAACTACGGTGAACACAATCCCTCGCACGTCCAACAACACACGCTGCCATCTCAACCTTCTCATAACTCCATTTAGTCTCTATACTCACAACCTTTCCTACAAGACTTGCAGCACAAACGCAAACTACATTTTTCATGCTGCAAATAAAAACTATTCCTAAAAACATTTCGACTATCAGCATCTTACTTCTTCATCCTTCCTTTATTAACAATTACAAACTTAGCGAGGAAACAGCACAACGTAAACACACACACGCACATTACACCATCTTCCTCAACAAAACCTTCCCTCGTTAAAAACAACAAAAACTAACGCTAAACATTATTTTCATTACTTTTGTCTCTATTTTTCTTTTAATCAATCTATTCTCTCAAATGAATATCTTCATATTTAGTGTATTATATGGTCAAAGATGGCCTGGAAAACCCTGAGACATGGCAGGATATACACACCCATAAAAACCAGGACCTCATCCTAGAGACCACTCTGAGACTCACGGAGGTAAAGGAATCAGGCAAAAAATCCACAATATCTCTTAGTTGTACAGATCCCATCCATGCAGTAAGCATGTACAAAACTTGCCAAAATAATTTGATGACCACAACCAGACAACTTCTGTCCCAACTTTAGAGTCAACAAATAATGGTCAAAAGAATATTGACACAAGGAGGAAGGAGTGTATATCACTCAACAGTAAATGAAGAAATTGTTGCCGTACAAACCAGTTTGCTAAGGTCTGTCAAAACTATAACTATTTCCCAGGAGTCTCTGCAGTTGAATGTAGGACCCCAACCCAGAGGTGAGTATAATATATTACATGCTCTGAAAATCAAAGGACAGCTTAATTGCAACATCCAATAGACACAACTGCAGAAAACACATCATTTTCCACACATTTTCCAAGACCTGGAAACATGGGAACTCCTAACAACAACCCATTATAAACATTACCGCCTGGGTCAATGTCAATGACTATGCCCATTTTAAGCAGTTACCACCCAAATCCCTCCATACATGTAAAGTAATTGCTGTTGTGGACACTAGCGGTCAAAACTTATTGAGGAGAGTTAGAATGCTTCATTGCCTTGAGATACAGAGGTCTGAAGGAAGTCATGTCAGAAATCTCATTATGTGGCCAATGTTGATATGATTAAGAAAACAAACATATTTAAGGATATGCATGAAGGCTATAAATCACAAATGTATGAATACTAGGAGCAATAATGCTGGATCTGACAGGATGGAACAGCCTAGGAAACCTCATCAAACCAATCCAAATATTTTCTGTCAACACAAACACAGACAACCTGCACACATTAAGGTATACCTGAATTGACCTGGACTTCCTACAACTTTATGAAACAATACTATCTAGTGACAAATCTCATCACTTTAAAATGCCACTGCCTCAGATGAATGCCACCCTAGTGCCACCCACTAGCCAACCATTCTCAGCAGTCAAGGAACACCACAACAAGCTCAGTTACTGGCAAAATAGCTCCAGTATATTCAACACTTGTGAATACCAAACCCTACTCCTCATGTCTGTATCACCAATGAAGCTGAATATAGATCCCAATACAATCTTGACTGTAATCCACACACTTATTCCAGAACCCTCCATTGGAAAGGCAAAATAATCTGGCATAGTCAGAGATGTCTACATAGGAGTCCTAGAATTGGTCCACCATCAGGGAGCTTGTCCCATGGTGCCACAGGGTGGTTATCTGCAAAAAGAAAAATTAAAAGCTACGTTGCATAGTGGATTTACAGGCCTTAAATGTCTACAATAGCAGAGAAACATACCATATTCATTCATCCCTAAAAACAGAAAGAAGCCAACATTTGAAATAGCTGCCACTCTGTTCTCATAACAGAGTGTGATCAGTAGCAATGCTAGGATGTAAGGAAGGTTGTTTAATAACAACCTTATACTATGAGGTTGCTATCAGTATAATACCACTCAACATGAATATATTACATTGCAGGATGGATATTTCAGGTGATTCAACAAAATTGCTGCAAAATTATCCAACAAAGCCAAGTGCATTGACCAGCCATGAATTTGGTCTGACAGTTAAGAGGACAGCTTCTTCCAGGCCTGTGGATGGCTGGATCTCTGTAGTCACAATGGGATCCTTCTAAACCCAGAGAAATTTTTATTTGGGCCAAATTCTGAGGACTTTGCTGATTTTGAAGTCTCAACAGATAGTATCAAAGCATGCAAAAGATTCCAGCTGGCTATCACAGAATTTCCTATGCAAAGAACATTACTAGCATCCTATCCTGTTTTGACCTTGTGAACCAAGTTAGTTACAACACTTCATGGCTGAAAAAATGAAACCATTTAGAGAACTACTAAAACTACCCATACAATTTTACTGTAATAATCAACATGATATCTTTGATATTTGATATCTTTTATTGAGACAATCAACAGTAAGATATATTTGATAAGTCAAAGAAAACCATTGTAGATAAGATCAAAGAGGGGATTTTCATTTTTGACAAAAGTTGCTAGATGTGTCTCCAGCATGAGTGGAGCAAAGACAGACTGAGATTTTGGCTCCTACAAAAGCTCTGTCCAAGTGACAAATCTACATGTGATTCCTCAAAATGGAAGGTCACACTTGTAAGGAGCAGGTTCACTTATTCAGCTAAATCATGATAGGCATTAATAAAAGGTGAAGCCTTGGCTGTTGTTGACACCCTACTTCATTGTTTAAAAGGGGATAAGTTTTAGATAAAGACCACATGAAATGTATTTTTATTGTAAAAATAGATTCTAATATTTTTCTCTATTTAAAAATATTTACAATAAACTTCTACAGTAAAATATCTATGTAAAAATCATTTACAATGTAATCTTAATGTAAAATCCATTGTAAAATTTTGAAAATGAAAAACATGAAATTTAAGAAAACATTGTTTCTGTAACTTAGTTATCTTTTCAAACTGAGAAAACTCTAATCATGCAAACTGATTTTAAGAAATGGTGAGGGACTTACTGAATAATTAAAAATTTATTAAGTATACTTACCCCAATATTCAATCCATCAACAAATATCTGGGGTATCATAACATCTTTTTGTCCAAGTCTTTCCATAAGTTCTTTCTGATTATCTTTGCTCATAAAAAGGTCCTTCTCTTCATATCTTACCAGATGAGCTTGTAAAATCTTTTGTACAGTTCTACAGCGTTCATGAGTTCTTCTAACAATCCTCATACTTGTCATGTAGACGACAATTTTTCCCTTTTCAGATTGGAGATAATTCCACTGCAAGAAATAAAACCAGTTTATCAGTAACATTATCATTGGAATTTGATTGATTTTGCTATACAGTTATTAATTTACATATATCAGTTCTTTAAAATAAATTTTGTGACAAAATAAAAGACAAATAATGAAAGAAATATAGTAGCCGCTGAGTAAACAAAACAAATGTGATACACAAGTGTTTAAATTTCCTCTGCTTGCACTGGTTTCCTCATGGCTGAGTGGTAGAATCTTGGATTGGTGTTTGAGTCAACCAGGTTTCGATCCCAGTTTCAGGAATCTAGTGTGTCTAGCCACACTGAAGAGTTGTGACACAACGAAACAGTCTACCTGTGGATGACAATATATATATATATATTATTTTTTTCTCTCTTCAAATAAACCATCAATCAGTCACATTAAGATAATAAATTTATTTCCATCCTGTTAAAAGCATTGATTTAATCAATGCTCTAAAAAAATCAACAGGACTTCTTCAGATCAAACAAGAAATGGATTAAAATAAATTTTTCGACATTTACAACCAGGCAAAGACAAAAAAACGTTATTTCTCCTAGGAAAAATAAGGGTTTTGGGGGGGGAGTCTTAGTCTGGTTGTAAATGTGAAAAAAAATTATTTTAATCCATTTCTTGTTTGATCTGAAGAAGTCCTGTTAATTTTTTAGAGCATTGATTTATATCAATGCTTTTAACAGGATGGAAATAAATTTATTATCTTAATGTGACCGATTGTTGTTTTTTTTTAAGAGAAAATTATTATCTCTGTGGATTTTATTTACATTGAGCTCTTTACTAGGATTATTTAAATTTGATATTCTATTTTTGAATATTTTATTGATCCTGATTGGAATTATTCCCTACTCCGGATTTACTAGATAGAATAATACCTTATATATATATATATATATATATATATATATATATATATATATATATATATATATGTGTGTGTGTGTGTGTGTGTGTGTGTGTGCTATTTGATCAAATTAAGAGTTCAATTCCTATAAAATTCTTTTCATTTTCTTTCAACATTTTCTTTGTTTTCTTTTTCTCCTTCTTTGCCTAACATTCTTTTTCACTTTCCTCTTTCTTTCTTTCTTTCTTTCTTTCTTTCTTTCTTTCTTTCCTATCACTGACTCATAAAAAAAGATATTTTTATATTTCTAATGTCTTGGGAACATACATGTTAAGGTTGGGACAATTTTTATATGGCACAAAATTTTCCCATAAAGGACATAGGACACATTTTTTTCTTGCATTTTTTCTTTTCTTTTCCAACATTTTATTCCTTTGAACATATACATGCAAATCATGTAGATAGACAAATAATTGTATAATTGCATACATGTTGGCATATACATTATTTATAATAACGGATAAAAATACAACAAAAGCAAAAACAATTCCTCTACTTTAGCAGCCTGTTGGGCTTTGAATATACTGACTGTACCCTCAGCAAAGAGATAAGACCCTCCCCACAAAAAGGAGTGTCTTGGAGACAACACCTAACTGCATCCAATGATGAAGCTCTAGTTCTATAGATCAGAAGTGTGTGGAGTACCTTTTATTGCTATTACCCCCAGGTTCACTATGACCCAGAGTGGTAGTACCTATTATATTGTTAGTGAGTTTGATTCTCACTGGGTGTCCCATATTACTGGCTTTGTGCCACACAAAATTAAACAAAGTAAATGATATATTAAGAATATATTTTACTAGTAACTCTGTTACATGATAGGCATTCTATCTATGAAAAAGTTCTGTACTTATCATCAGAATGTCCCTCTGTCTCTTGCCTGTATAATGTTCCAAACCTTCAAATTCCTTTACCTTTAACAAGAACGCTTGATATAGGGAGTGCAAGTGAAAAGACCAGTTGATTTGATGGGAAGAGGACAGATGATCTGGAATCCCTAGTAGACTTCTATTACTACACTATCTATTTTTCCCTGCATTTATCTAGTTTTTTTTGTACCCTAGTTTTTCAGAATAAATTTAGACTTTCTGTATCCTAGGTATAATGTGATAATCATAATCTGTATAACAGGATAATATTTGAATATCTGTAAAGGTAAAAATTTACTTCAAATGAGGAAAGTGGTTCATTCCCTTAAAAAAGAAATCTATTTGTATATTGGTACCTTTTAATTTAAAACATCTACATCATTTCTATTGAATAAAAGATTATTCATTTTTTAGCATCAAATTTTGTCACTTATTTTTCAAAGTTTGCTGACATTAATCATTGCGAAGAAAAAGAAAAAGTCGGAGGGGAGGAATTATTATTATTATTATTATTATTATTATTATTATTATTATTATTATTATTATTATTATTATTATTATTATTCCTTTGAGAGTTTTTACACCAGTGTAACCTGATGGTCTTTCACTGGAGTCTGAGTGACAGCAAGTTTCCTAAAGTCTCCAAGACTCTTCTAAGTATTCTGGCTGATCGTAATGATATAGTTTGGATGGTCTCCACTTGTCCTCTTATTTTCAAGTCTTCCAGTCCATTCACCAATCCTTTGGGGATTGTTCCAAGTGCACCAATTACAATTGGTATCACCATCACCTTCATGTTCCATAACTTTTTTAGTTCTCTGGCAAGGTCCGAGAACTTATCTCTCTTTTTGTTTTCTTTGATTTTCACTCTGTGGTCTACCAGGAGAGAATAGTCCACAATTTGGCAGGTTCTATTATTATTATTATTATTATTATTATTATTGAGGGATAGAAATCTGAGAAAAATTAAGATTGTCCAAAACCACAGCTGAGATCAGTTAGAAGAGTTCTGGAGAGCTGAGTTATAACTAAAAGAGAGTAAAAAGAAATAAAATAAAATATAATGAAATAAAATAAATAAAAAGCATGGAGAAAGAATGATTACAGCCAACAGAAACAATACTGACAACACAAAGACCAGCAGAACAAAAATAACTAGAAAACAAAAATGGCAAGAAAAACAATTGTATGAACATTTTAAGCAATAAACAAGCAACATCTCACATGAGAAAACTTGGTGTGGCTAAATAAAGGGAGAGAAATTGAATCCCTTCTAAAAGCAGCATAAAACAATGCCATAAGGACCAACTATATCAAAGTTAGAAAAGATGAGATGCAAAAAAAATAGCAAATGTTGGTTATGTGATGATAGAGATGAAACAATCTATCACATGATAAGTGAATACATCAAATTAACACAAAAAGAGTAAAAGACTAGACATGATTGAGTGGGCAAAGTGATCCATTGGGAATTGTGCAAGAAATTGAAATTTGACCATATGAAGAAATAGTATATACATAACCAAGAATCTGTTGTGGAGAATGAGATGCACAAACTTATAAAGGATTTTGCAATATAAACTAATCATCTAATCTTGGCCAGACGACCAGACTGAGTGATAGTCAACAAAAAAAAAAAAGAGAACTTGCCGAATTGTAGATTTTACTGTCCCAGCTAACCACTGAGTAAAATTGAAAGAAAGTGAAAAAAAAGACAAGTGCCTAGATCTTGCTAGGGAATTGAAAAAACTGTGCAACATAAAAGTGATGGTGATACCAATTGTAGTTGGTGCTGTTATATTTAGCGTACGGTGGCAAGGAAAAGACAAACATGGGTTGAAAGTTTTAAACAATTATATTAACAAAAAGGAAAAACAAGGTGATAAAGTGAAGAATCAACTGTACAAGTTGTAGCATACAATATCAAGTGAAAGAGTGAACATGATGTGTGTATGAAGCCAGAGTACATAGACAGTCATGTATGTTATAAGTTAAGAAACTCACTAGGTAGGTATAGTGGTATAAGGGTGGCAAGGGTATCAGATGATCTCGGTGGTAGTAGCAGTCGTGGATAGGGGGGGGCGTTGTAGCTAAATCAGCAGTTGTTTACAGCAGGTGGTGTGTCAAAGATCTGTCCGAGTTCAGATGAGTTATGGCCGTAGCGTGTTCTTCCCTTCATCTCTGGTGTAGGAGTCTGACACCTTTGAAGATTTTTGCTGCTTAAGTAGTTACCCTTTGGATCAAGTCAGTTCTGGGAATTTGGGGTGGGGGGAAGATTTATGGTTGGCTGAAAAAGGGTATTTTGTTAATGTGAATTAATTTCTAGCATTCTCGTGTGGAGCCTCTTGTGCAAAGACACATTTTATTCATTGTCTCGGCAGCAGCATGTCAAATGCTACCCTTCTCCAGCCACATGTATGTTTTTTAAATGAAATCGTAAATCGGGAGAGATCTGAATCCTGCTATATAACAGTACTCTTGGTACAGTCACCAAAGGATTAGTACAGGGACTGGAGGACTTAGAAATAAGAGGACGAGTGGAGACCCTCCAAGCTATAGCATTATTAAGATCAGACAGAATACTGAGAAGAGTCCTGGAGACTTGAGGAGACATGCTGTCAGTCAAATCCAGTGATAAACCATCAGCTTGAGCTGGTATGAAAATCTCTCAAAAGAGAATAATAATAATAATAATTATTATTATTATAATTATAATCTGAGAATTGCGCAAGAGATTTAAATTTGGCCATATAAACAAATGTATAGACTAGAATCTATCTAAGAAAATTAAAAGCATAAAATTCTCTGTAACTTTGCAATTCAAATGAAACACCCAATCTCAGCCAGAGGACCAGACCTTAATTAACAAGCTGAAAAGAACTTGCCACTTAGTGGATTTTGTCATAACAGTTGTAGACCATAAATTGTGAGCAAAAGCAAAAAGGTAAACAAAAATCTGGATTTGGCCAGAGAGCTGAAAAAGTTGTGGAACGTGAAAATTATGGTAATACCAATTGTAGTTGGAATACTTGGAACAATCCCCATAGACTGAAAAAAAGAACTGAATAGCTGGGGAACTGAAGATCAGAGAAAGAATTGAGATCAATCACAGTACTGTTAACATCAGCCAGATTTTTTTGAAGAGTCCTAAAGACCCAAAGAGAGTTACTATCACTCAAACACCAATGAAAAAAAAAACAGATTTGGTGTGAAAGATTTGCAAGGAATAAAATAATAGAAATAAAAATAAAAAATGAATAAAACAACTTTACGAATGCCCCAAAATTTGGCAAATATTCTGATGGAAAACTTTCTTTAAACTTGAGCAGTGACCTCGAAAAGTCAATAACAAATGTTAACAATTCCGTATTTTGGTAAAGTTCTTCGTGATTAGAATAGAGTAATGTCCCCTGTTTGAGAATTTTAGTTTTTTTTTTCAGATATATTACCTTTTGTTCACTGCCTGATAGAATACTTTCAAAATGTTAAAAAATTTCTTTCATAAAAACAGCATACGGATTTGAACCGTCATTTCTTTGATAAAAAGTTAGGAACTATTAAAACAAAATAATGAAGTCTGAAAACTGGTTCAAATATTAACAAAGCACTTTTCAATATTTTTCCCTGAGAAAATTTCATTTGATCTGTTTATGATTTAGTTTGGATTGTTAAAAATGTAAATTTTTGGTTAAGGAATTATGAAGTAAAAAATAAACAAAAAGATGGTATCTTAGCATAGGCAGTTTGAAAATATGGTTTTCTAGTGATTTTCTAAAGAGATTTAGAGTTTGAATTATATCAGATGAAAAATTGATATTAAATAAAATGAAACCTGCAGTTGAGAAATAAAGAAGAAAAATGAAAAGGAAAAAAGAATAGATAAGAAATTTTAGATGTCTGAGATAAATCGTGATATTAATAGCATCTGAGAATATCATACATTGCAAGTATCTGGTTAGAAATAGGGAATGATTCTATACCTGAGGCTTATTCACAGTACTGGATATGAGATTTGTTTATTTTCAGATTTAATGTGGTTCCTTTGAACAATTTTGAAACAATTTAGAGTAGTTGAGTCACTCTAGGTCTCTTTTAAATTTGATGGAGCACTTGGAAAGGATCCCCATTTAGTTTTACATACATTTTTTATATATAGAGATTTTAGGTATAGCTGTCTACTTTGCAAAATTTTTTAAAAAATTGAAGAGTTTCATATTTTATGCCATAAAAGCATCATCTAAAAATATTTTTTATAGACATGATTGAAAGCTAATATACATACTGAAGGTGTCCCAAATTTTATTAACTTAGGGCTCCTTAAGACATAAATTCGGCCCTGTTTATTCATACACCACAAAATTTAGTCTAAAAATAACTAGATGATCTGTGAATCCATTAGTTTCTATTTTTTAATAGTAATCTATGATGGTGTTTCTATTAAGAATTCTAATTATCATTTCACAGTTGTCTCAGTTATATTGGGAATCTGGATAATTAAGATTATATTCGACATGAATGCAGATTGAAACACCCCAGTAATAGATAGATAGATAGATAGATAGATAGATAGATTGATAGATATGAACAGATAAGATAGATAGATAGGTATGAACAAACTGAGATAGAGATGATATACATACATAAATATGCATACATACATATATATACATGTATATATAAGATAGCAATGAGCTGATATAGATATGAACAGATTAAGATAGATATTGGCCCAGCGGTTAGAGTGTTCGCCAATGGCCCGGGAGACCTGGGTTCAATCCCAGATCGAGTCATACCAAAGACTTTAAAAATGGTACTTGATACCACCTTGCTTAACACTCAGCATTATAAGGTACGGTTCAAGGGTAAAGTGGAGCAATCCTGGGAATGGAGTAGCGCCCTCCCCTACACCTTGGTGTAGTAGCTATCGAAAAGGGAGCCTTAGGGTCACCCTCGACTATGGTCGACTAAGATAGATATAGTAAACTTATAAACAAAGATTAGAATACCTCGAAATTCTTGAAGATAATTTTGAAATTTGTAACAGTGAGAACAATGACAATAATAATAATAATAATAATAATAATAATAATGGCTCAAAGTAAATGAAGGAACAAATCTGTTGCTGAGAGCTCTGCTGAAAGAAAAAGTTTTGGTAACTATGTCTCTATTTAAAAACATTGATTTTCGTGTCTCGTAAAATCTTTTGCTTAACAGTTGTATTTAAATGAAGACTTACTAAATCCCCAAAATTTACTTCAGGTAAATCTTTTTGAGATGACAAAATAGATTTGTTTTAAATTTAGCGCCTTAATTCCATGATAAGATCAATTGTTGGGTTATTGAAATATATGTAGTTCTAAGGGAATTGACCATGAAATAAAACAAAACCTAAAACTTATTTCAAAATTAAAACCTAAAAGTGATTTTAACTTATTTCAAAATTAAAATAAAATAAATAACGTAATAAAACAAAAAAACAAAAATAATAATAATAATAATAATAATAATAATAATAATAATAACAACAACAACAACAACAACAATAATAATAATAATAATAATAATAATAATGATAATAATAATTTCCCCCCACCCTACCCCAGAAAAAATAAGTTTAGAATGGAAGATTCTAGAATGCCATGTGCTGTCCATTTTTTGGAATAAATATAAAAAAAAACCCACAATAACTTCAAAACATTACAATGGCTCAAAGTAAATGAAGGAACAAATCTGTTGCTGAGAGCTCTGCTGAAAGAAAAAGTTTTGGTATCTATGTCTCTATTTAAAAACATTGATTTTCGTGTCTTGTAAAATCTTTTGCTTAACAGTTGTATTTAAATGAAGACTTACTAAATCCCCAAAATTCATTTCAGGTAAATTTTTGTGAGATGACAAAATAGATTTGTTTTAAATTTATCCGATTATTATCTCTATATCACTTATGTGACTATTCTATATCTAAGGAAATCTGTATTTGATGTAGCCTGAAAGTATTAGAATTTTTCCATCTTCCATATAACAGAAACATATTAGGAGCTTTGTATTTATTATAATATTTACAGTTTAATGGAAATTCTAAAATCGGACGATAAATAGAAAACTAAAAGATTACATGGGAATGATTTAAGTTATGAAATAAACCATAAGAGTAAGTATGGACTTTAACTAAGTTAAAACTTAGGGTTGTTTTTTTTTTTTGCGACCCGCTGTCAGTGAACAGTCGCCATGACTGTCATGGGTCACGTCTGTGTCAGGTGCACAGATAAACAACCCCTGGGTCTGGTATAGCCACAATATACCACCCATGATAAAATGTCAAATTCAAATATTACACAACGTGGGACCCAGGCCTCAGACTTGGGTGTCATGATCGGCAGGTGCCCTCTTGATAGCCAACATGGGAGACCCGATCATCATCCTGCGAATGTTGGCTGTTCTCCTTTCAGGTACACAAATGGTGATTTAAAGAACCACACCAACCAGAGACCTAAACGGAAAACATGGACTAGGGAAGACAACCTACTTGCATTATAGTGCTATTTTAGGAGTAACCCTACACAAAGCGGATACAGGAAAAGAATGATGGAGATCTGGCAAGAACTTTCTAATTTTCAGACAACAAGTTAGAGACTCGCTGATCAAGTTAGAATGATAATGAAGAAGGGTTGGTTTTCAGAACTTGAAATAATAGAAATACACCAAAAAATAAATGGTCAAGAAAGGAGTAATAATACATTACCTGGCACATCAAATATCAACAAACAAAAACAACCCATCCAAAATGAACCTCCAACTTCGGAAAATGGAAACCCAACCCAACACTGCACAACAAAACAACCCAGAACAAACACTAACACAAGAACAAAAGTTAATTCTAAGAAATTTAAAGAGAATTTTAAACAGTCAAAAGACCACTTTACGATCATTAAGAAACATTGAATGGAGAATAGTTAAGGTAGAGACGAATAAAGTGAATCAAGTACTGACATGTATATCAACAAATGATATAACCAAATTAAGTGAACTAATTTATGCAGGAACGAAATTAGTTTGCGAGAAAATTGAGATCCCCTCAAAAATCACGAAAGGAAAGTCAAAACCAGGATGGGAATTTCAACTAGAAACTCAGATAAAAAACCTACGAAAACAGCTAAAAATGATAAAATAAAAGAAAAATGCTGGAATAATGAGGAACAGAAAAGAAGACAATACAGGAAAAACTTACAATACAACTTGAGGAAATAAACCAAAAAGTGCTGGCGAAAGAAGGAAGATTAAAGAGATATCGATAAAGGATAAAACAATACAGACAAAACAGGACATTCCAAAACAAAGAAAGAAAATTCTACCAAGTTGGGAGGAGATGACAATAAAATATACCAACAACCAGATGCAAAAGAAACCCAATGATTTTGGACAAAAATATGGCAACCAAAAAACATAATGAAAAGGTTGAATGGATTAACAATATCACAAGAGAACTAGAAGGACTCGAAGAAGGCCTGAAAGCTGAAATACACACTGATTTACTCAAAACAACACTTAAAAAGGTATCAAACTGGAAAATGACAGGCCATGATGGGATACATGGGCCAGGTGATCCTCTGGGAGATGTGCAAGAAATTTAAATTTGACCATATAAACAAATGGTATATGCACAACCCAGCACCTGTCCTAGAAAATGACACACATAAACTCCTATAGGACCTTGACATACACACGGATCACCTAATCTCGACCAGAAGACTAGACTTAATAATAATCAACAAAAAAAAAGAGAACTTGCAAAATTGTCAACTTTGCTGTCCCGGCTGACCACAGAATAAAACTGAAAGAATGTGAATTGAAGGATAAGTACCTCAACCTTGCTAGGAAATTGAAAAAACTGTGGAACATGCAGGTGACAATTATACCAATTGTAATTGGTGCATTTGGAACAGTAACTAAAGGATTACTAAATGGATTGGAGGTGTTGGAAGTTGGCAGACAAGAGGAGACCATCCAGTTGACAGCATTATTGAGAACGGCCATAATACTGAGAAGAGTCCTGGAGACTTGAGGAGACTTGCTGTCACTCAAACTCCACTGAAAAACCATCAGCTAATGCTGATGTGAAAAACTCAAATGAGTGAATAATAATGATAATAATAATAGTAGGACTGTGAATGGTGAGACAAATAATAGGTTGAATAACACTAGTGATAGGAATAATAATGATAGCAGCTATAATTATTAGTGCAAGAATAACTGATTTTAATTGTTTTCCTGTTAAAAATGTTCTTCAATGGAAATAACCCATTGAAGAACATTTTTAACAGGAAAACAATTAAAATCAGTTATTCTTGCACTAATAATTTATCACAAGTCATTAGCAACCATATAATTAAAATTTATTTAAAAAAATCCTGTGTTGATAGAGAAAGTTTGAGTAAACCATTATGCAACTACAGGGTTTGAGAAAAATGTCTTGTTGGTGGTAAATGTAATTCTGAGAATGTAGTGTACAAGGCAACCATTTTTCCAATAGAAAACTCCACTGAAAAACCATCAGCTAATGCTGATGTGAAAAACTCAAATGAGTGAATAATAATGATAATAATAATAGTAGGACTGTGAATGGTGAGACAAATAATAGGTTGAATAACACTAGTGATAGGAATAATAATGATAGCAGCTATAATTATTAGTGCAAGAATAACTGATTTTAATTGTTTTCCTGTTAAAAATGTTCTTCAATGGAAATAACCCATTGAAGAACATTTTTAACAGGAAAACAATTAAAATCAGTTATTCTTGCACTAATAATTTATCACAAGTCATTAGCAACCATATAATTAAAATTTATTTAAAAAAATCCTGTGTTGATAGAGAAAGTTTGAGTAAACCATTATGCAACTACAGGGTTTGAGAAAAATGTCTTGTTGGTGGTAAATGTAATTCTGAGAATGTAGTGTACAAGGCAACCATTTTTCCAATAGAAAACAGGAAGGACATTAAGATATATTTTGGAATTTCTGTTGGAAATTGGAAGCAGAGGCTTTATAGTCATAGACATTCTTTTTCTTGCCCTTCCTTAAGAAACCAAATGACTAAATTGTTCTGGAGATTGAAAGATAGTGGCCTCACACCATTACTTAGATGGAATTTAATTAAAAGATCAACCACCCCGAGTAATTTCAGAAGTAGATGTAATCTCTGTCTTGAAGAAAAACTTAGTATTATAAAATATAGAAATACCAATAGATTACTAAATCAAAAAAATGAATTGATATCTAAATGTCGCCATAAAAATAGATATAAGCTTATGCGAAATGACTACAGGCTTTTAATATATATATATATATATATATATATATATATATATATATATATATATATATTACATTTAATTAAAATTAATATACTTTGGATTTGAGTATATATGTTTTAAGATTTGATCTAAATTATTTCTTATATTCTAAACAACTGTTTTTTTTTGTCTATTTAAATTATGTAATAAGCGATATAGAGTATTATTTTATTTTGATTACAGAGTGCCTATTATGAATGATATTTTTGTAGTACATAGTAATAATTATTAATATCAATTAGAATGATTTGTTATTGGTATTAATTATTAAATGCTAATTATTATATTAAGTTGTGGTAGCTGTTGATGTCTGTTATTGTTTTTGTTGGCATTGATGTTATTAATATTTATAATGAGTTGATGATTAGCTTATCATATTAATAGGCTTGACGATTAGTAATAATAATTGTAATATTAATTGTGATGGTAATTCTTAATATAGTATTATCTATAGTACTTGATATTATTTTATTCATAAATTTAAAGGTTTGAGGTTTAGTAATAATAGGAATATTATAATGTGCATGATATAATTGTAATCTTGAGAATATATAATATGTTGTATTTGTTCATAATTTTAGATAATGTCTTAACAGTAACTGGTATAATTTTTATTTTACTTTTAATGTGATCAATTATATTGAATAGTATTAAAATGACAATTTTCTTAGGGTTTTTTTTTTGATAAAATAGTATTAATATACAATATAATATAATTTTGTTAAGAGGTTATTAATTTCTATGTAAGTTGTTTATTGTAGATAATTTTCTCTCCCAAAATCAATTTATTCCTTTATTCTATATTTTTTACTTATCTCCTTCATAGGATCTAAAAGTTTGTTTGGTATTACATAAAAAAATAAGTGGAAAGGAAAGACAAGTAAAAAATTGATACATTTTGATAGAGGAATTGAATGTCATTTGTCAACTAAACAGGAAAAACAAATTGTTTGGTCTTTACTAAAAAAAATGCAAATAAAATTCAGGTTAAGGAGCTAGGGTGGCTGGAATTTTGTGGGGTTTCCAAAACTTCATAAAAAATTTGAAAAATTTTAGCTCTTCTGAAATGAATATTATAAAAAAAATATGAGTAATTTTTAAAGACTTTTCTTTTATATGGTATATATATATATATATATATATATATATATATATATATATATATATATATATATGTATAGAGAGAGAGAGAGAGAGAGAGAGAGAGAGAGAGAGAGATATGAAGTAAGAAAGACAGACAGACAGATATGAATAGATAGTAACAGACTGATTTAGATAAATTAATTGACAGATACGAGGATCATTAAATAAGTTTCCAGACTTTTTTCATATGGACACTTTTATTGATAGTACACACATGAAACTCTAGTCCCCTTTGAAGTAATCTCCTCCGGCTGCAATGCACTTGTTGTACTGTTCCAATAACTTCTAGAAGGCCCCATGGAAGTCCTCTTGTGTGAGCGTGTCAATGACCTTCGTCACAGCCTCTTTCATCTTCTCAATTGTCTCTGAGCTTAGGGAATGATCAAAAGTCACAGGGAGCAAGGTCTGGACTATAGGGAGACTGAGTAACTGTCTAGATGCCCATCTTGGTCAAATAGTCTGTGACAAAGATGGAGCTGTGGATTGGTGAACTGTCCTGGTGGAAATGCCACTGACCCAATTTGAAGAGTGCTGGCCTCTTCCGACAGAATCTCTTCCAGAACTCCCTTAAAATCTCAACATAGTAACCCTAACCCTAACACTTTGGCCAATCAACTCTAGTGTTCTGACTTCCTTACTCCTCCCACACCTCTCATCATCCATCACAGGTTCCCTGCCTTCCTTGAATCTCTTAAGCCACTCAAAAACTGATGCTCAATTCATGCAAGATGGTCGAAAAGCAGTCTGAAGCATTCCATATGTTTCTGTAGCATTTTTTCCAAGTTTAAAACAGAATTTTATTGCATATCGTTCTTCTAAAGTGTCAGATTGTATTTTTGAAATTCACCAGCTGTGACAATCAGGCTTTAGTAGGGTGTATTCCAATTTCTGCTGTAGCTGTTCATTTGAACCTGAAATCATAAAAATTGGTCAGTCATCTCATAAGATGTATAGCAATAACATACTGAATTTTCAAGAGTCTATGACAATTTTAAATGCCTGTACAAAAAAAGTCTGGAAACTTATTAAATGCACCATGTACATAGGCATACTTTTGAGAGCAGTTATTGTTGAAGGTATGGGTGACCTAAGTTTGTTTGCATTTCCCTTTGCACTATGTCATCCTATTCATGGCAGAGGGGTTGGGTAAAAAGATATATAAAGTAAAATAAAGTTGGCGACTGTTGTCGAGGGCAACCCGAAGGCTCCCTTTTCAATAGCTACTACACCAAGGTGTAGGGGAAGGCGCTACTCCTTTCCCTGGATTCCTCCACTTTACCCTTGATATGTACCATATAATGCTGAGTGTTAAGCAAGGAGATATCAGGTACCACTTTTTTAAGTCTTTGGTGTGACTTGATCTGGGATTGAACCCTGGTCTCCCAGACCATTGGCGAACACTCTACCTGCTAGGCCAATGAGCCGGTTAAAAAGATATATACATATATACAAAGTCATTTTTGTAAAGTAATGACACAGATTGTGTAAATTTTTTATGATCAACTTAACTACAATTTGAAGGGAAACGTTGGAAAATTAGAGAGAGTCCTTATGGTGCAGTGGCTAATATGTCATGCTATTGTATTCATTTTCATAGTAATACCTTTGGGAAAGGTATGACCACCCCTTATCCATCCATGTATGGGTTAAATAATGTTATTACTGTTCTTCTACAAGGATGTCTTTAGCATTAAATAAACCATAAAAGTTAATATGTCAAAAAACAAAAAACAAATATACATATATTTACATATATGGAGAGTTCTTGCAGTGTAGTGGCTAACATGCTGGACAATGACATTGCAGTAAGTGTTTTCGAACTCCAGTCATGCTATTTTCAGACTAATCTCCTTAAAAATATATCAGCCCTCTCATTTTGGTCTCTTGTTATGGGTTAAAAGTATTATTACTGTTCTTCTACAAGGATGGCTTTGGCATTCAATAACCCATAAAGATTGATATGCCATTAAGCAAAAAAAAACAAACAAACCAAACGTTAGAAAACCACAAACCAATAAAGACATTGTTTCCATTCCCAGAAACAATATTAGAAATCTTCAGGTAATTCATCATGTTCTCAACTGTTCTCAGATGGTGACCATATAGCTAAGTTTTGAATTAAGATTTTACCTTCACTTTGATTAGGCCAAAGGGCCTAGTCTGCTTTACTATTTATTGATAGATAGAGGGAGAGTAGTTGAATACATGTCTTTCTCAAGGATATGAGCATGAATACAAAACATACAGCCAAATCCAGGATTTGAACTCAGTGTCCATTTCCTGTGATGATTAACATTACACCATAAGTGCCACTCTCTCTCTCTCTCTCTCTCTCTCTCTGTCTTTGTCTGTCTGTTTGTCTCTCTCAATATATATATAGAGAGAGAGAGATAGAGAGAGAGAGAGAGTGAAAGTAAGAGAAAGAGAAGAGAAGAGAGAAAGAGAAGAGAGAGGGGGGAGAGGGAGAGCTGATGGTTATGAAAAAGAATAGATAGATATGACTGCAAATGTCTAGGCATGTAAAGTATACATAGAATAATACTTTGCCCCAGTGATCATTCACAGTCACAGTATTTTAAACAATCATATATATATATATATATATATATATATATATATATATATATATATATATATATATGCAGGTGCAGGTGACTGTGTGTGTGTCTGTGTTTGTGTGCATATATATATATATATGTATGGTGTCTTTTAAAAAAATTAAAGTTATTTAAATTAACATTTAAGATATTGAAACTGAAAATTTACAGATTTAATGAGAAACACAATCAATTGATATTGACACTGATAATTATCAGTGTCAAAACTGTCAATGACTATTGACAGTTTTATAGAGAAACATAATTAATTGATATTGACAGTTAATTGACAGTTTTATAGAGAAACATAGCCAACTGATATTGACACTGTTAATTGACAGGTTTATAGAGAAAAACAATAAATTGAAATTGACAGTTTTATAGAGAAATATAGCCAACTGACATGGACACTGACAATTAATGGTTTTATAGAGAAACATAGTGATCTGATATTGACACTGATAATAAAGATTTTTATAGAGAAACATAGCCAAATGATATTGACACTGATAATTGACACTGATAATTGACATTTTTATAGAGAAACACAATCAATTGATATCGACACTGATAATTGACAGTTTACAAGAGAAACATAGCCATCTGATATTGACAATGTTAAATTGACAGTTTTATACAGAAACATAGCCAACTGATATTGACACTGTTAATTGACAGTTTTATAGAGAAATATAGCCAACTGATATTGACACTGTTAATAGACAGTTTTATAGAGAAATAAGTAGTGAGGCAGAATATTTATCCTTTTTTATCCAAGGCATTGTGATCAAGTATTAATAGTTGTTATTGTATACTATTTTCAAATCTAAAGCAAAAAAGAACAGAACATTATTATTAGTAGAGTTATTAGCAGTCACATGGGTCCAATGTATTTTGAGATACCCTATACATACTCTTTTATGGCACCTATATCATATGACCAAAGCAGTTCACTTTGGTTGGTTGTATCATAGTCGTTGGTTCACTTGCATTTATGCATTGCTTCACACAATGTGTGATTTGAAAGCTCTATAGATGAATGTGCAGTCCCATAATTCAAATCAGTCTTTTTTTTGGTTCCCGGCTTCAAAGTGATAAGACCTATATTTGGTATCCTTATTCATTGAACAGAAGAGGGACTTTATCCCCAAATCCAGCAAAGTACTTAATTTCACCTTTCCATTGAAGTGTAAGCACACATGGCAAGGAATGCCCAATGGAGACACACTACTTGTTTATAGAACAATGTGTGTAATTCATCTGTTTGAGACATGTTATTTATTATAGTAATACTTCTTACACATTGTTATACATGTGTATTATATGTCATCTATATGTTTATTTGAGTTCATCTTGTATTTCAGTGTTAGCATGTAAATGGAGATTCAAGCAAATCTATTGTCAATAGAGACACTAGTAAATAGCATGTTAATGGAGACAATAATGAATCTTATGTCAATAGAGACACTAGTAAATAGCATGTCAGTGGAGACACTAATGAATCTATTGTCAATAGAGACACTAATAAATAGAATGTCAATGGAGACACTAATGAATCTAGTGTCAATGGAGACACTAGTAAATACCACATTTTCTAATAAGTGTGGCAGTGAGTTTTGGTATTCATTTATGACAAATATATGAACACCAACCTTCAAGTCGTTGATACCAAAGACTTCTCTATCCTATGTTATCATTCCAATGTGGCCAGCAAATGAAAATTATTGTCTGCCCTAGATGTTGAAGATATTTCTGTCATGTAGCAGATACTTCAAAGTCACTGAAGACCAGTGATGGCAAAAGACTTCATAGCAACAGACTTCTATAATGATTGTGAAATCTTTCAACAGAATAATGTGTACCACCACATAGCATGAATTGTAAAGCAATGATTTCTGGAATTTAAAGAGCATTTTACTGTGTCGTTCTGTCTATGGTTTGATTAAGCTTAATGGTGCCTGAAGCACAGGTTCATTTGAGGTTCTCTTACCCCAAAGATTCAAGTAAAAAACAAACTTAAACCAGAGCCACCAACCCACAATATGTGATCTATTTTTCCAACTTGCACAGGTAAGATCACAAGGTACAAGGTTAGAACCAAGGTCTGGCAACTGGCAAATGTCAACTTCAACATCATAATGGTACAGCGGGTCTTGAAAATCTTACATTCACAGTTAATTCTGTTCTCGTGTGAGCATCTGTGGGACCCACCAGTTGATATCCCAACAGTAGCAACATCACAGCGTAATTTTAACGATTTAATTATATATTTTTCCAGAAAGAAAGCTAAAATGTATTTTTTAAGTTGGGGTTCTTAACCTTTTCAACCCGAGGACTACAAGTTTTAGTCAGATGGGTAAAAAAAGCTAAATATAACAAATGATTTATTAATAAGACATGTAAAAGATGTTATATCAGGGATAAATAAAGAAGTTGACAGAAGGACCACATCAGACAAGTGATGATTTGACAGTAATAAATACAACATACTTCATTTTGGAGAACAACTATTTAAAGAGGTATGTGGAGCCAAATATTCTCACTTCTTGCAGCGTGAAAGTGATAAGTTTGGGGTATCATCCAGATAGAAGCATGTGATTTTTAAAGAAATTGAGGATGTAGCAAACAAGAAATTTGGACTTCAAATCTTTTGACCAGTGAAGATCAATGAGTTTCATCTGTAGCTGTAATTGGACTTCTTCACTGGTAAAGAGAAAATTTTGAAAGGTTTTGAAGGCTGCTTGTGGCCCATGGGCAATGGGTTGGAGATTCTTGGGCTACATGGACAATATCTTCTTGACAATAATAGCATCAACAATGCCGTAACAAAAGAGAAAAAGTTACATCGACTGGGACAGATTTTCATAAGCAAAACAAAATAGCCAATGGTAGTGACGATGTGAAAAATAGCATTTTGTAGCTGAAAACTTGTTCTATCCAATAAAGTTACGATTTTCTCAGTATATACTGTAGTTTCCATGGAAATAAATAGGCAGTGTTTTTGTTGCATCTCTTTATTAAATATGTCCGTGAATACCCAATTTGAAAACTATCTCCTTCTGATTTTATGAATGGCATGAAAAGTTTATGTAGTTCCCTTTTATTCTTTTCTTTCTTTTTATTAAGTAACTTACTTTCTTTTCTTGTATTGAAACAACAAACCAAACACTTTTTTTTTTTTATCTAAATTAAATTAATACTTACTAAATTAAATAAATGATTTGCTCATGCATATATTTGCTAGTTGATGAAACCTTGATCAAGACAGAGAAAAAATACTCACAACAAATGGCTTGCAAGGTTAGAAATCAATTAATTACCACCCCACTCCACCCCACCTCGGACGATAATTGGCATTCGTAGTGTTATGGTTATTGTCATAGAGAATGGATTTAGCGGCTCGAGTTCAAATCCAAGTGTAATCTTTGGATTATTGAAATAATAAGCCACAGGGATTAAGATTATGCAAAACAAAGAAAAAATATAAAGAAGTTATTTTATCAATTTTGAAGAGAGAATTTCAGTTTGCAATGTAAACACTTTTTAAAATAAAACGCTGATTTTCTGTAGCATAAAATCTAAAAATCGAGAAATTCCCAGTAATTTCTTCAGTTAAAAAGGCACGAAATAATTTGTTTTTACTATTTTTAGTCTACGCGCTTGTTTAATTTATTTTAACCCATGTAATTTTTTTTTACGTAATCTTCATTTCCACCTTGAGACTTTACTTTTCACCAAGTTTGAGATGGTTGTTTAAACTTTCTTGAAAAGCCATTAAAGGAATTTATAGGACTTTACACTCCTATAAATTATTTTGGGCGGTATGCCACTTGTTCCCACAAAGATGGCGGACGCTCACATATTCAGTCTCGGGAAACCATTGGCCAGGAGGACCACATGACATGTTTAAAACTAGGTCCGCGCGTAAATTCAAGTCCTGCGTTTTTGAGCCACCTACAAGACGCGCATTTTCTATAAATACGTCGTCTTCAAACACCCTTGTTCTCTTTTACCAAATTTCTTCGCAGTTGTGAATCAACAGGAGTGAAAGGCAACATGGATGAGCCTCGCAGACATTCATATACAATGACTATGAGACGCTTTCCAGTCTCTGAGAAATTGCCCGTTTCTAATCATAAAAAAGGACATTTTAAACTTGTAATTCTTTTATAGCTTAGTTGTGTTACACACACACACACACACACACACACACACACACACACACACACACACACACACACACACTCACACACTATTATTTTGTTAGTAGAGTTAGTAATTTCTTTTATGTATCAATGTAAGTTTTATTGCTGTAGAATATAAATTTGTTTTTGTTCGTCGCCTTGTTTTAAATGTTCATTTTGTCCGTGCCGTTTTACAACCATTATTTGTTTCATATCTTTTACTCATTTGTTTCATTGGCTCCCTTCAGTTACTACTTTATCCATGTCAATATATTATGCCTATATTATACTATGCCTCTATTCAACTTTTTTCTAAAACAAACTATATCAAACCTCGACATTAAACGTATGGGGAAGCATAAATACTAAACCCTTATTTTAAATATCAAAATTAACATCAAAATAGTCGGGGACCCTAAATACATTCACTCACTCCCCCTACAAATTAGAATATTTTAAAATTCAGTTTTAATTTCCACGTTTATCCTAATTTAATGTGAAATTGGATTTAAAAGATAACTTTTGACCAAGCCTGTAGGTGTATTTTTAAAAAGTTTCTTCAATACCTGGCAAAAAGTGCTTAAACTTGTATGAATTTTAATTTTACTATATAACCCTTTAAACTATAAGTAATAAAAGAGATTGGAAAAACTCTTATATGTTTTTTAGAAGACAATATAGAATCTGTTTTTGTTTCAAAGGTTTTTACAGTGTAAACAAAGGAAATTAAAAAGATAAGCACAAAGCAAATAACAAAAATTAACTAATTATTGAATCTTAATAAATTTTCCGGTAATTATGAAATGAAGAGCAAATATCTTTTATCATTTTTTATAAATTGTTGTTTTTATTAAAAATTACGGAGAAAAATCTGGAGTCAATCAACCCTGGGCAACAATCCCTGTTAGTGTATATATATATATTGTTAACAATTCAATGTTTCTAATGTCAGGTGACGTATTTTAAAGAAACGAACGCTGATTCATTGATCAAACTGCTAATTTTCCTAGTCATAAACAGCCAACTTTTCTTGTCATACTTTTCCCAAATTTTTATATATTTTTACTCTTTTTATACATCCATCTATATCTAACATCACTAATATAACCCCTCATAGTCCTGATGATGGTTCAGCAGAAACGAAACGCGAAGGTGCCGACTTTTTTTCCTCCATAAATCCCCACTTTCTATTTGGATTACTTGTTGTCAATTTTTCTTCACAAATTGTCGGATTACTATCCATTATTTTCTTCCTTAATGAACAGTATGTAAACATAATTACAGGGAAAATATTCAATGGAATTATTTTTTATGCTAAACTGCTATGTTTAACTTTTTTAAAACCATCTTCAAGGCGGTATTGGAATACAATATATCATCTGGAAATTATTTTTTAAATAAAAAAGGAAACGAAAAATTTTATTTGTAAATAATTTTGGGATGATACATTGCATTCTAACATCATCCTGAAATGTTAACTTTGGCATTTTATCATATATAAATACACGCTCTGGATATTTTTTCATATATATATATATATATATAGTGGACAGTGTTTGCCAATGGTCCGGGAGACCGGGGTTCAATCCCAGGTTGAGTCATCCCAAAGACTTAAAAAATGGTACTTGATACCTCCTTGCTTAACACTCGGCAGTATAAGGTACGTATCAAAGGTAAAAGGGAGCAATCCAGGGAAAGGAGTAGCGCCCTCCCCTTCACCTCTGTGTAGTAGCTACTGAAAAGGGAGCAGTCGGGTCGCCCTCGACTACAGTCGCCAACACAATATATATGGTGATATCATATACATTAACTAAAAATATTTCTTTTCTCACCAGCATAATCTTTGTGAGCCCCTTTCGACCACTAAAGGGTAGGAAAATTTAAGATGGCGACCACCCTACAACAACGCAGCTGATATGTGTTGGAATTTGCTAAGGAGTATTTTGTACTCACCCTGTATATAATATTAATAATGCTCTTTTTGTTATGCTTAAATGTAGCTGTTTCCTTCACCTGTTTATTCTGCAGCTGAATCTAGATTTAATTTATGATCCATATCTCAATTGTGTACAGGCAGCTAACTTGTAATCTTCTTGTCGAAATGGTGCAGTGGGATGGGAGCTGCCCACCCCTAAAAATATATAATACAACGCTGACTGACCATCTGTGACACCGTCTTTTTTTAGATTACCAGTCGGGACTTTATCATGAACTTTATACCATTTGGCAGTTACTAAACTTGGTCTGGTAAAAGGACATGTGCATGTGGTGAATCCATAGACTAGTATTGTCACAACCGTTGCTTGGTAGAAATCCTGTTTTATTTTATCGGATAGATCAGACTTCCATATTCATAGTAGTCCACGCCTTCTCTAAGCGCATATTAATATAATTTTCAATTGATGAGACGCTACTACCGAAGTACGTAAACTTGTCTACTAGTTTCAAAGGATCACCATTTAGAGTGGAGATAGCTCCTTTTTGATTAAAATACATGTACTCTGCTTTGTTTACGTTCACATGGAAGCCAATGTCTCCTCCTGTCTGCCCTAAACTATGCAACTGGGATTCGGCTTGGGTTGGTGTATTTGCAAGAAGTGCTATGTCATCTGCATAGTCTGCGTCCGTTTTAGTTTCGACGGAATATTGTCTGCTTCTTGCCTTGTTTAGTGTAAAGCCATTTTCTTTTATTAGATTTATCGACATTTGAAGCACATAGTCTTGGCAGATTATTAACAGATACAGTCTTAATGTATCTCCTCACAAAATTCCTCTAATAATGTCGAAAAAGTCTGTGTCTCGATTCGGTGAGTAAATTTGATTTTTGTACTTTTATAGAGCATGATTATGGCGGTAACAGTTTCTTTAGGGAGACCATAAGCTATAAGTATTTAATCCATCTTCCTTCTGTGTATGGAATTCAATGCCTTTGAGAAATCTGGATTGTTTGTACGAACACCTTCAATGATTCAACGGAATATTAGAATCTGTGATGTTGTTGATCGATTTCTCCGAAAACCATTTGGATTTTTCCAAAGAATTTTCTCAGTTTCAGATTTGATGCGATCGAGAAGCTGGGCATTATAGATCTTAGCAGTTATTGAAGTAAGAGTTATGCCTCTATAGTTCTGGGGTCACCTTTCTTAGGGAAGAGGAGGATACAGCCTTTTGTTATCTCTCTATTGTATTTTGTTTATATACCGTGTAGCAAAATCTAAGAAGTCATCAAATAATAATAATAATAATGTCGATAAAAGGATTCCACATCCAAAGTAGGAATTTTTTAAATAATATGAAAAAAAAAATCCTTCCCAAAAATAAATCAACGAAACTTTAAGAAAATTAAAGAAAAGAATAGACGATCATAAAAATGAAAACATTCTTAATGCTATTGTATATAAATTAGACTCTAATAATAATAATAATAATAAACTCAATTGAAAAAAATATAAAAACAAATAATTCTCTTGATTAATTAGTTAAATGATTTTAACGGCTTATCAACCCATCTGAGATTATTCCATATCTACAATGTAAAAAATTAACTTCATTGTGCGTTCATATTTACATTTTTGTGTAGTTGTTTCTTAGAGCTTTTTTTTTTCTACACAGTCCCAATGAATACGTATAATTTTTCAATAGATCAATTTGATTCAGATGGAATTCTAACAGGTACTACCACTCCGGGTCAGAGTGGACATGGGAGTAATAGCAATAAACGAGTAAATTCACGTTCGCTAGATCTCCAGAAGTGGAGCTCACTATGAAATAATGTATGACTCCAGCCCAGTCGGCTGGGGCTGTAGAAAACCTTGACTGTATCTCTGCAGAAGGGTAAAAGAGACCTGAATATGACATTAAATCATCTGATGGTGAGTTTACAGTTCTGGAGAATGTGGAGTAGCTCTTCATTGCCATAACTTTCAGATCTACTGTGACCCGGAGTAGTAGTACCTTTTAGAGTACCGTCTATGGGTCAAATAGAAAAATGTTATCATTTTCTAAACTTGAAACCATTTATCAGTGTGCAAACTAATTATTGATTTTAAATTGAATTATTACTATTACATAACAAGTGTTGCAACTATAAAGTAGTTTTCTTTGTGCATAGTTAAATGGTTTTAAGTATTGCTATCTAACACTAATAGTTTTCTTTGTGCATAGTTAAATGGTTTTAAGTATTGTTATCTAACACTAACAGTTTTCTTTGTGCATAGTTAAATGGTTTTAAGTATTGTTATCTAACACTAATAGTTTTCTTTGTGCATAGTTAAATGGTTTTAAGTATTGCAATCTAGCACTAATAGTTTTCTTTGTGCACAGTGAAATGGTTTTAAGTATTGCTATCTAACACTAATAGTTTTCTTTGTGCATAGTTAAATGGTTTTAAGTATTGCTATCTAACACTAATAGTTTTCTTTGTGCACAGTTAAATGGTTTTAAGTATTGTTATCTAACACTAATAGTTTTCTTTGTACGCAGTTAAATGGTTTTAAGTATTAATATCTAACACTAATAGTTTTCTTTGTGCATAGTTAAATGGTTTTAAGTATTGCTATCTAACACTAATAGTTTTCTTTGTGCATAGTTAAATGGTTTAAGTATTGTTATCTAACACTAATAGTTTTCTTTGTGCATAGTTAAATGGTTTTAAGTATTGCTATCTAATACTAATAGTTTTCTTTGTGCATAATTAAATGGTTTTAAGTATTGCTATCTAACACTAATAGTTTTCTTTGTGCATAGTTAAATGGTTTTAAGTATTGTTATCTAACACTAATAGTTTTCTTTGTGCATAGTTAAATGGTTTTAAGTATTGCTATCTAACACTAATAGTTTTCTTTGTGCACAGTTAAATGGTTTTAAGTATTGTTATCTAACACTAATAGTTTTCTTTGTGCGCAGTTAAATGGTTTTAAGTATTGCTATCTAACACTAATAGTTTTCTTTGTGCATAGTTAAATGGTTTTAAGTATTGCTATCTAACACTAATAGTTTTCTTTGTGCATAGTTAAATGGTTTAAGTATTGTTATCTAACACTAATAGTTTTCTTTGTGCATAGTTAAATGGTTTTAAGTATTGCTATCTAATACTAATAGTTTTCTTTGTGCATAATTAAATGGTTTTAAGTATTGCTATCTAACACTAATAGTTTTCTTTGTGCACAGTGAAATGGTTTTAAGTATTGTTATCTAACACTAATAGTTTTCTTTGTGCATAGTTAAATGGTTTTAAGTATTGTTATCTAACACTAATAGTTTTCTTTGTGCGCAGTTAAATGGTTTTAAGTATTGTTATCTAACACTAATAGTTTTCTTTGTGTGCAGTTAAATGGTTTTAAGTATTGCTATCTAACACTAATAGTTTTCTTTGTGCATAGTTAAATGGTTTTAAGTATTGCTATCTAACACTAATAGTTTTCTTTGTGCATAGTTAGATGGTTTTAAGTATTGCTATCTAACACTAATAGTTTTCTTTGTGCATAGTTAAATGGTTTTAAGTATTGTTATCTAACACTAATAGTTTTCTTTGTGCATAGTTAAATGGTTTTAAGTATTGCTATCTAATACTAATAGTTTTCTTTGTGCATAGTTAAATGGTTTTAAGTATTGCTATCTAACACTAATAGTTTTCTTTGTGCATAGTTAAATGGTTTTAAGTACTGCTATCTAACACATGTGTACAAAGAAAACTATTAGTGTTGGATAGTAATATTTAAAACCATTTAACAGTGTACAAAGAAAACTATTAGTGCTAAATGAAGTGTTCGGTTCGATGTTCCGAGTAGACTCTAAAATTCGACCAGAATCTCCTGAAGAAGACCGAAGAATGCATCAGCCAAAACGTTGTGAATATAAAGATGAAAACAATAGTCTGACTACTCTAAATGAAAAAACTTTTTTCGGATCTGAAAAACTGTTTCCTTCTCAAAACTTTTTTCCTGACGGGGACCTAGGGTCAAAAAAATTTCCTATTTGGCTAATCACCTTGTTCCTATGTGTGTGTGTATGTGCATGAAAAATGCATTTTTGGCATTTAAAAACAAAATTACATTTGATTTGATATGAAATGGACTAGTATAGACTCATTAACGGCTACACCTCCAGAAATCCCCTCTATATGTGTGTGTGTGGGGGGGGTGTCCTCGTGGTGTAATGGTTAAAGCGATGAGCTGCGGAATCGTAGTACGCGAGTTCGTACTCCAGTCGCGCTATTACGTTCACTTTCGGCAAATACCCTTGGGAAAGGTATGAACCCCTTATTCTCCCTCCAGCTATGGGTAAATAGTAGGACGGACTAGGTTCTTCAGCATTGGTGAGGCAACTAGTCTAGGAGAAGGAAAACTCTGAATTCAAACCTGTTAAACTCCGCTTGAAAATTGACCTTGTGTCATACCCTGCCCGAGCGGAGGGGTTGGTAAATAGTATAGACTTATTCTAACCATTCATTAATTATTGATTATCTGATTGATTTTAATGGCATGTTAACCCACCTGGATTTATTTTATACCTATTGATTGGAGGATCGTGTAAATTATGCGTTTATATTTGCAGTTTCGTGAAAATGTTTAAGAGTTTATATATATATATATATATATATATATATATATATATATATATATATATATAATTTGGTTTCTTTATTTAATGGTATCTCAATCTTTGTGGGTTATTCAATGTAAAAGCCTTCCTTGTAGATGTTAAATAAGTTCATGTATTTCCCATGGGTATTAGTCAACATTATAACAATACTCAAATTCGAAGTTGATTTCTACGATATCACTCATTAACGGCTACGTCTCCAGAAATCCCTTCTATATGTGTGTGTGTGTGTGTGTGTGTGTGTGTGTGTGTGTGTGTGTGTGTGTGTGTGTGTGTGTGTGTGTGTGTGTGTGATAAATTACTACAATTACAACGGCAAAAATACCAGCATTGCCATCAGCAAAGCCATTTATCAGATGAGGATCCTGGTGTCAGGCAAAGTTTAGGACCGAAGGAATGGTACCACTTTTACAGATCGCCCCTACAAAACATGTAAAACCATCAAAACTTAATGGTATCGAGAGGTACTGTTGGTAAGGTCTACATTTGTGGTACTGATACTTCAAGCCCGAACCATTGTTTGATCCTAGATTTATCATCTGATGAATGCTTTGCTAGTGTATTGCTGCTATTTTTGCTGTAACTGTTATATGAATTTATTTAACATATATACAGTATTGCCCATAAATGAGTACACCATATCTATTTTTGATAAACAGTTAAGCAACATAATATAATAAAACGTATATCATTAGGTATTAATAAACAGCATTGAAACTCGTTAATCAAAATAGAATTTCATTCATATTAGTGGCGTACTTATTTTTGATCAGCTGCATGTACACATTTTTGGTAACCGATTTTCAATGCTGCAGAGTTTAGTAATAAATAATATCTGATTATGTCCGTTTCAATTGTTTAATGTTCGATTATAAATGATAAATTCCTGGAATCTTTGGTTTGCAAGAAACTACTTTTTATCAAATTGTTTGGGGTGTACTAATTAATGAGCGATAGAGTATATTTACATTACTAAAATTCGCATTGTTTGTATATAACCATAACCTAAAAAAAAGGACATCATAGAAAGATTTTTATTCGAGCTATCCGTTAAAATCCTCTGATTTCAAGAATAAAGTAATTATCAATTAAATGTGCATCTTAATGTAAAGTTTGTATCACACTGAACATTATTTTGAAATCAACTAAATTCTCTATTTAACGGAGATGACTATGAAATGTTTATAAGAATCCTTCACTCCTTCCTAAATAGAAGCATCAATATCATCATGGACCACTGTTAATTATGAAATGCTCTTTAGAATCCTTCACTCCTTCCTAAATAGAAGCATCAATATTATCATGGACCACAGTTATAACAAGAGATTAACAAATTCACTTTTTGAAAACAATTATTTTTACCACTACAATTTTTATCATTATATTTTACATTCCATTTTGAATGTCAGAGAGAGAGAGAGAGAGAGAGAGAGAGAAAGAGAAAGAGAGAGAGAGAGAGAGAGAGAGAGATGTATATGTAAAGATAACTTGAATAGTATGTTCAAATAAACCTTGTTCGAGGCGATGGGTAGGTGAGAAAATATTGATAGTTTGGTCTCAGAGAGCCTTTCTTCCAGGCAACACATGCCCTCTCATCTAAAAAGGTTAAGGGCTAGGTTCATTGCCCAGTGCCTGAGGCGCTTTTCAAGGGGAATGCCGACGGAACCAAGTATTTAAAAAAAAACTGCTATGCATGAGTTTCGATTTATGCGTGTCATCCCACTATAAAAAACTTAACGTATGGAGAGTTATATATATATATATATATATATATATATATATGTGTGTGTGTGTGTGTGTGTGTGTGTGTGTGTGTGTGTGTGTGTGTGTGTGTGTGTGTGTGTGTGTGTGTGTTCCATACAAATCATTTTTTATTATTCTAATGGATTTCGACTTCTCCATCTTGAATTTTGTGTGTCTAATTATTTCTTTTATCAGGATTGATGACGCTGTAGAAAGAGAATAGCTACAATAACTAACATCTCTTCTGTGGATTAAGTCGAACTATTAAGAAGTCGAACGAGTGTATTCATTCGCTTCTTCGTACAGCCTTAGGAGCAAATGTGGTTCAACGTCGAGTTTATATCAAGGTCCCTCACTTGTTGATGTGTATATTGAACAGACAGAAAAAATAACTAATTACACTCAGCTCTTCGCTTTTGGACATCTCAGACATCACGGATTAACTCTGACTCTACTCCTTTAAGTGCTGTGGGGATTTGTAGATTAGGGTATGACAATCTAGAACGAGATATAGTTTGGGGCCCACTGGAAATAATTTTTTAAAAATGTTTGAGCAAAAAGAAGAAATGAAAACAATTACGAAACGAATAAAAGATCTAATCACGATTAGATATCAAATTATTTCTTTTATCAGGATTGATGACGCTGTAGAAAGAGAATAGCTACAATAACTAACATCTCTTCTGTGGATTAAGTCGAACTATTAAGAAGTCGAACGAGTGTATTCATTCGCTTCTTCGTACAGCCTTAGGAGCAAATGTGGTTCAACGTCGAGTTTATATCAAGGTCCCTCACTTGTTGATGTGTATATTGAACAGACAGAAAAAATAACTAATTACACTCAGCTCTTCGCTTTTGGACATCTCAGACATCACGGATTAACTCTGACTCTACTCCTTTAAGTGCTGTGGGGATTTGTAGATTAGGGTATGACAATCTAGAACGAGATATAGTTTGGGGCCCACTGGAAATAATTTTTTAAAAATGTTTGAGCAAAAAGAAGAAATGAAAACAATTACGAAACGAATAAAAGATCTAATCACGATTAGATATCAAATAAAATGTAAGATAATGACGGCGAAAAAGAGAAAAAAAATTCAGACTTAAACATATTGCATGATATGATAATTGAAATTGATCATTCAATAATATGATAGAAAATGAAGATAATAATGTGGAGAAAAATAGGAAACAGAAATAAGTAAATAATAAGTATAAAAGAAAGAAAGAAAGAAAGAAAGAAAGAAAGAAAGAAAGAAAGAACACTGTCAAGCAAGCTAGATAGATAAATGATACCTACCTCTCCTGATTTTTGGCCTTGCAAGAAAGTGACAATTCCAGCTCGAACACGATTCTTGTATCCTCGAACAGTTCCCTTTTCGCTGATAATTCGAGTTTCTTGCAAAGTTTTGGGATCGGTAACATCGCGACGTCCAGCAAATGTTGATTCGTCTTCAGATTTCAGTGTATGAGCTGCGTTGATGTAAAATTTTGGTACCTGTATTATACGAGTAGATGTTCGCTTTTGCTTATACTTTTGGTTTCTGTTGAGCTTAGAATAATTCTTCTCCAAAAAAGATATGGAACCATTCATTTCCATATTTTCGTTCTCTAATTCTTCAGGGGTGGTCGGAACAACTACCTCTGACGATGAGGAATCAACATCGGCAATACCATCCATGTCCATTAAAAAGAAGAATAAATAGAAGCGAGAATCGTCAAGAATGATCTACCAGCGTTTTTTCTTTCTTTCTTTCTTTCTTTTTTTTTCTCTCTCTCTCTCTCTCTCTTTCTCTGTCTTTTTACGATCTCTGTGCACTGTTGTGTCCGTCACACATTCACGTAAAATGAGAAAACGATGTCTATGTGGAAACTCCGCTAAACCTGACAATGTTGGGTCACGCCTCCTCTTCTCAATGGCTATCAAAAATAAATATAGTGAACAGCAGCGTTCTCAACACAAAAGGGAAATCGAGATATAAAAAAAAATTAAAATAGAAAGACAGAGGTAAAGAGGAAAACAATAAGAAGAGAATAAAATAAGTGAAAATGCAAGCCGGAAAGAAAAGATCAAGGAAAGAAACATGAAGTTTTCTTTCTTTTAATGTTTTTAACTTTGAAGTTAACCAAATCTGAAAACAGTCATTGTCAGATTGTACTTTTGATCTTTGTTTATTATTATTATTATTATTATTATTATTATTATTATTATTATTATTATTATTATTTATTGACTCCCCACCCACAGAAACTTCCCTCTTGATAATTCTGTTGTCTTGAGTAACGTTCACACAAGGTGAGTAAAATTCACACCAATACGTCTGTGTAAAATGTAGAAATATGTTTAGATTGCCAAGTGGAGAGACAAAATTAGACAATAGGATAGAGCTTGTTCTTTCTCTGTGTGTGTGTGTGTGTGTGTGTGTGTGTGTGTGTGTGTGTGTGTGTGTGTGTGTGTGTGTGTGTGTGTGTGTGTGTTTCCGTACTTCCTTAAAGGTATATGTGACTGTGTGGCATATTTAGCAGACGTGTCTGTCAGCCAAAAATATGTCTGGTACATTTTGTTGTATGCGTCAGTAATCATGAATGTGGAATTTTTATTTATGTTAAAACACTGACCAATAGCATGTTTTTTTTGTTTTGATTTTTTTTTTTCATATATGCAAGATCCTCAATGTGTGCAACTTAGAGCTCGTTAGTATGTATATTTTGACTTGCAAACTTTGTCGTTAGGTATACGTTACCAATATGTAAGTATGAACATGCACGTGTCAAAAATTTGGCCCCTATAGACAAAGAAACTATTCAATCACAGATAACGCTTTACGTAATTTTCATATTCTTTAAGGATAATATAAATCGTGGAGAATATTCATATATGTATTATTAATATTTTTCCAGAATAGCAAACCAATGAAAATTTCCGTTATTTATATAGTACTGAACAAAAGGTTATGTAAAAATGTAATTCACCATCCAGATAAGAGTAAATTTCACTCACCTTTTTTACTGAACAGTTAAATCGCAAAATTACGTCTTCAAATAGCTACAATTCTGACATCGGTCATTTTTCTTTAGTCTTTTCCTCCCCAACCACTAAAAAAGTATCGACATATAGTGTCATTGGTGTAATTAGTGGTGGTTGTCCATCGGATCCGATGATGACGTTTGTGTTCTACAACTCATCTATGAACACGGAGGTGGCTCCGCAGCCCCAGCCCAGAGGCACAGAGTCTTGAACAGTGGGGACACTGAAAGTCAGTAATTAAATATAAAAGAAAAAAGAAAAGAAATGGCTCTTATCTTAATGTTAAATGTTACTCAGAATCAATGCAAATATATCAGTGGCCTATTCTGCATAAACACAAAATTATTTTGTCATATTATAGAGAAACAGGTATTGGGTTTGAAATGTGTGTTCACTTTTGTACACAAAATCAATTGGATCATTTTCAATGACAATGCACTAGATTCAGAAAAATACTAACGATAAACTAATTCATAAAATTATAAATCAAACTAATTATAGATATATTAATGATAAACTAATTCCTAAAATGCAATTATGGTTTTCTGTGTTTAGCTCGAAAATGGATTAAACCGTTCTTTATAAATTGATTAGTTTTGGTCAATAGGAATCAGTTATCTTTACCAAGTGTACGCCCAAACATCCACTAATTTTTATTTGTTACTTAATTAAGATTGATTTTTTTTAAATTTACTAACCATATAACTAATTTTTTAAACTTCTTTTATTCAAAGCTTAAGTAATGGTCATAAGCATATTTTCGAATGTTTTTGTTTCCTACTTTTCAAAGTTTCATGACAATTGACCTTCCTAATTACACTGTCATGACAATCTCATAAACAATTGTAACACTCTCAAATATTTTTTATGAGATTATTTTTTTCCAAATCATTTATCTGAAGAAATCCTTACAAAGTGTACCTCATAAATATATTAATACTCTACCAAGTTTATTTTCATGTCTAATTTCTCTTCTATCAAATATATATATATATATATATATATATATATATATATATATATATACACATATATAATTATCAAGTCGTGCTGATAGCACGGAGCTTCCTTATTCTCTCTCTCTCTCTTTCTTTCTTTCCATCCGTCTCTATCATCCGTTACTCTTGATCGGTCCTCAAGATTGCATCCGGCATCTGCATAGAGCTGACGCATGTAATTTTTGATGACGGGTCCTCTCTAATGCTTCTATGTGCAAGAATCCATGACATCTTTACTTTCTCCAACTGTTTCCTGCATGTCTTTCTTATCAACGATAATTTGTTTTATATATATATATATATATATATATATATATATATACATTGTCATCAACAGACAGACTGTTTCGTTGTATCACAACTCTTCAATGTGGCTAGATACGCTAGATTCCTGAAGCTGGGATCGAAACCCGGCTGACACAAACGCCAATCCAAGATTCTACCACATAGCCACAAGGAAATCAGCGTAAGCGAAGGAATTTTAAACGCTTATGTATCACATTTGTTTTGTTTATTTATATGTATATATATATATGCCAAATGTTTATAGCATGGTGTCAGTTAATTATGTGATAAGTATCTAGTAACTTCACATACGTAATATATTATTTTTATATGAAGTACGAATGTGAATATCTACATAAAACAACAATTGTAACTTAACTAACCTTTGGTTAACTTACACTGAAATTACCGGTTCTTGTCAGATTACTAAAGTTAAGCAACAATGGGTTTGTTCAGTACTTAGAAGGGTGACCACTTCGTAACAGTAAGTACTGTAAGCAACCATAAGCCTGTATGATAGACTTAGTGAAGCTTAATAAATAACAAAAAAAAAGAAGTTAAGCAACCATGATCCAGTTCAGTACTTAGATCAGTGACTACTTATTAAAACAAAGTAAATACCAACTACCTCAAATAATTTTACTCTTTATAGCTTAAATTATCATATTTCTTTTTCTTGATAAATAATTGTCATTCAGTAAAATAGATATATCATATCTTCCATGTTTAAGAGAACACAAGATGATTATTAATTTTGTAGGGTTCTCTTTGTAACAGATGACCATGATGATAATGTTGTCTCTGTTTACAAAGAAGTGATGGATTCTAATCCACATATATAATTATGTCCATTATATCGAAAGTTTGCAGGATTAAAAAATGACGTTAAATGTGAATATAAATTCGTTAAAATAACTATTCACTTGCACATTGGACTGGTAATTGATTTATTATTTAAATTAGAGCATTTAAAAACTAGCTATAATTAAAAAAAATTTCAATGGAGTACTATTTTTCTAGAGTTAAGATTATATGCAAAGATAATGAAAATTTATTAATGGCAAGTAAAGAAACGTGCCATTTAACTCATGAAATCAATGGATTTACATCGCAAAGTCAATACGCTAGCGTCCGAGAAACACTTATTAACTACCAGTAAAATGGATCAAATAATTTGTTGATAAAAACAAGCCAGTTTTTAACAAATAATTATTTACGGTTCAAATTGTAAGTTTTCTTAATTAATTTGAACAGAAGTATGATAACTAGCAGATCACACACACACACACACACACACACACACACACACACACACACACACACACACACACACACACACACACACAAACACACACACACACTATATATATATATATATATATATATATATCAATAAAACAATTCACTATATTTATGACTAATGAGTAAATATCGGTGATAAAGCATGTTTATCCATTCGGATAGCATCGACTCAGAGTTATTAGTGATTGTCAGTTTCTCGCCTATGTGATCATTGGACAAGTGATTTCCACACCGTAGGTATCCATTTATATTCTGTTTCTTTGGACGTGTATATACTTTAAGAAAAACAACAAACCTGTCACATTAGGATTATAAATTTATTTCCATCCTGTTACGCGTTTTTGAAAATTTCAAAAGTACGAAAAAAATTTAACAGGACTTCTCCAGATCTTTTTTTTTTTTTTATCCAAAGGATCTGAAGAAGTCCTGTTAAATTTTTTTCGTGTTTTTGAAATTTTCAAAACGCGTAACAGGATGGAAATAAATTTATAATCCTAAAGTGACCGGTTTGTTGTTTTTCTTAAAGAATTTATTGCACTGTATTGTCTGTTACATTGAGCTCTTTACCAGGAAAATTTAAATATTCACTCTTGAATAGTTTTCTTGTCCTGATGGAATTACTCCCAACTCCGGTTTAACTGAATCAAATAATACTCATATATATATATATATATATATATATATATATATATATATATATATATATATATGCGAGTGTGTGTGTGTTTGTATGGCTTAGGGTATACGAAAACGTTAAATGCAAAAATGTGACGCGGGTCTCTGAAGATGTTGAAAGCGAAAAAAAAAAAAAAAATGAATGGTCATATAAACGCTAATTTTTTTTGGCGTCAAAATGATTTAAACGTTATAACCGAGGCACTAAACCGAACGTTTTAATTCATTAAAATCTTCATATTCTAACGTGGATTTGGATATACATTTTCAATGATTTCAATGTCCCTTTTTAAACTTTTGCCAACACATTGAATCAGCCTAAGAAATTCTTAGAAAGCCTGCTTATATAGATGAGTACGGGAATGTACACATATACGCGTATACATGTGTGCGTGTATATATGTATGTATATTGGCGACGATCTGAAAATGAAACCAGGCGTTTCAAATTGTTTTAGAGAAGATTTACACATAAAATTAAGTTTCTCGACAATCAACATGAAATCTCCCCATTGTTGGCTATTTTTCTTTGTTGTGTTCTGGATCTCATTACTAGTTTTTATAGTGACCTTGCCATCAACAAATATTCAACAGTGAATAATTTAACCAGAAAGCATAAACAAAAGAAGTTTTTTGTCTTATCTTTTTTTCTGTATGAGCTTGTGGCCTTGCTTGTCTGACGAGTTTAAACTTAGACACCAATCGATTTGCTGAGAAAAGCAATTGTCAAAGAAGAGATAAAATTTATAGTGGCAAGGCATGGATTATTTAATAATGAAAGGACAATGAGGAAGAAAAAGCGAAGAATTAAGGAAAGGAGTGACAAAATTTTAAAAAAACATTGAAAGAAAGTGTTTTGAATGAAAAAATAAAGAAAAAATCGAAGAAAGCGATGAAGAAAGAAAAAAGAAAGAGGCATAGGTAACAAGAAAATCAAAAAAGGAAGCAAAAAGTCAAAAAGCAAGCAAGCAAGAAAGAAAGATGGAAAGAAATTTTAAAAGATAGAAAGTCAATGAAAGAAATAAAGACAATTAAAAAACCATAGAAATACAAATTTTAAAAAATCAAGAAAGAAATATATAAAGGTATATAAAATCTAAAAAGAAATGAATTATTCTGGAAAAAAGAGTCCAAAACAAAATGAAAAATAAAAATAAAAAGCAAGATATACAAATAATTTTTAAAACATAGAAAAGAATTGGATAACAATACACAGACAATAAATATATACAAAATATGAAATAAAATAAAAATAGAAATTAAGAATGAAAAAGATGAAAATTTTTAAGAAACGATTAATTAAAAAAAAGCAAAAATCACTAAACACACACACTTGCAGACGCAGACGCACATTTACTAAGAAAAAAATAAGACCAACAATGAAAACTAAACACAAAGATTACTTGTTAGGAAAAATCTTTACGTACATTTAAATATTTGGTTTGATCAAATTAAACAAATAAATGGAAAATCAATGGATGAAAAAAAAAAAAAAGGATAAAAGACAAAAGATTACAAAATAAAATGTAACGTAAGGAGTCAGTTATCCAAATGAAACACTATTCTTCTCAAGTTTATTCACTGAACCGACACGTTTTCCTACTTTTGCTTTTGTAGTTTAGTTCATTTTCTGGCTGTGTTGGCTTTCAAAGTAAGAATATTAATTGAACTGCAAAAGCAAACTTACGAAAACCCTTAAAAAGTCAAAATAAGGAGGAAAACGAAAATCAAAAATTACAGAAGAAGAAGAAGTGATTAATAAGATCAAATTACTGGATACATTGAGATGATGTGAAGTTTGACGTTTATGAATTTCTCCAACTTCGAAGACAAATTGCTCTTGAGTACTTCATCATGGTGATGCTGATGACAATGACAATGTCAATGATAAAAACGAAGGAAAAGGGAAGTCGAGTCTTATTAGGGATTAAGGACACTTGCGAAAGTATGTCATCACCATCATTAAGATATCGCCATCATCATCATCATCATAAAGTATTTACAAACCATTTATATGACAATTAATTGTATGCCGGGATAAGAAGCATTAAACAGATTAAGGAATGGATGGGGTGGGAGAGAAGAGGATAAAGAAAAATCTTGTTTGAGAAGCTGTGTAATAAAAGATGGTATGTACTAAATTGAAAAATAAAGCGGACATTGACAGCATCTGGTGTGTGTGTGTGTGTGTGTGTGTGTGTGTGTGTGTGTGTGTGTGTGTGTGTGTGTGTGTGTGAAGTAATGCATCTCTACGTCTATTTGTCTTACATACATAAAGGATTATTTTCTTGTTGTTAAAATAGTGTTTCAACATTAGTAAATGCGTACTATACGCGAGTAAAGTACGTACCTAGTTTTAATATAAAGTAATCATCGTGGACTTTCAATTAGTAAGACAGTCATAATACATAAAGTTTTTTTTTCTTATTCTTATCTTGTTTTAATGTTGTCCTCTCTAATGCAAACACCTGTGCATTAACAATTGTTTAATTTGATGAACTGATTTTAAAATTATCGCAACATTTCAAGTTAGATTTTATGGTTAGGAATTAGAGATTTACCTTCTTTGCATGATCATATTTACATATTTTGTGTAGTTGTTTCTTAAGACCTGTTTTGATACATGGTCCAATCGAATACGAATTATTTTAAAATAAATCTATTTGACTCATAGATTGCCCAGTTGGCAGGGAAGGCTGTAGAATACACCGACTGCTTCTCTGCAGAGGGGTAAGACCCCCCAATGAGTGTCCTGGATATGACTCTAAACAATCTGATGGTGAGGTTCCAGCAATGCTGGAGCTTTGGGGAATGCGGAGTACCCCTTCGTTGCCATCGCTCCCAGGTCCACTCAGGCCCGGAGTGGTAGCACATGATAAGGGTCCTATCTATGGGTCAAATAGAACTAACGGCATACTTATGCTAAACTGAATTGTATGATTAAACTGAATAGCTTGCAATAGAAATGTTTTTGACAATTAAACCGTACTTACATTTAAACTACGTGCTTATGCTTAACTGAATTATTTGAAATAGAACTGTTTTCGACATTAAAACTGTATTTACACTTAACTGAATTGTTACATATAATTGCTTGACTAGTTTGAAATAGAAATGTTTTTGACAATTAAACTCTGTACTTATGCTAAACTGAATTGTTTTAAATAGAACAGATTATTTACATAAAATGGATTTGGCGTTAAATAATCTACAAAGGTTGATATGCCATAAAACCCAACAAACCAACCAACCAATTGACTCATAGAATAGAACACCTAGCAGGTACTATCACTAGGTCAAAGTGGGCATGGGAGTAATGGCAACAAAGTGGGTACATTACATTAGATGGTTTAGTGACCAACTCAGGACCCTGCTTTTTTTAGGGAGGTCTT
>CAUZXS010002333.1:102500-140185 GCA_963585895.1 Sepioteuthis lessoniana | reverse complement strand
GTTCTATTTCAAACAATTCAGTTTAGCACACAAAACAGTTCCATTTCAAGCAATTCAGTTTAGTATAAGTACAGTTTAAAAGTCAAAACAGTTCTATTTCAAGCAATTCAGTTTAGCATAAGTACGCAGTTTACATGTCTAAACAGTCCCCTCTAAATACACAGAGTCCTGTCTATGGGTCAAATAGAACTAAACTACCACCCTGGGCCACAGTGAACCTGGGAGCAATGGCATGCAAAGAAGTAGTTGGTGTATTCTACAGCTCCAGCTGACTGGGCAAGTAAAGGAGGGAAAGAAGAGAGACAAATAGTAGAAGAATGTAGAGCAAGAGAGACATTGTAGAAGACGGAAGAGCAAGAGAGACACTGTAGAAGACGGAAGAGCAAGGGAGACACTGTAGAAGACGGAAGAGCAAGGGAGACACTGTAGAAGACGGAAGAGTAAGGGAGACACTGTAGAAGACGGAAGAGCAAGGGAGACACTGTAGAAGACGGAAGAGCAAGGGAGACACTGTAGAAGACGGAAGAGCAAGGGAGACACTGTAGAAGACGGAAGAGCAAGGGAGACACTGTAGAAGACGGAAGAGCAAGGGAGACATTGTAGAAGAAGGAAGAGCAACGGAGACATTGTAGAAGACGGAAGAGCAAGGGAGACACTGTAGAAGAAGGAAGAGCAAGGGAGACACTGTAGAAGACGGAAGAGTAAGGGAGACACTGTAGAAGACGGAAGAGCAAGGGAGACACTGTAGAAGACGGAAGAGCAAGGGAGACACTGTAGAAGACGGAAGAGCAAGGGAGACACTGTAGAAGACGGAAGAGCAAGGGAGACACTGTAGAAGACGGAAGAGCAACGGAGACATTGTAGAAGAAGGAAGAGCAACGGAGACATTGTAGAAGACGGAAGAGCAAGGGAGACACTGTAGAAGAAGGAAGAGCAACGGAGACACGGTAGAAGACGGAAGAGCAAGGGAGACACGGTAGAAGGAGGAAGAGCAAGGGAGACACGGTAGAAGGAGGAAGAGCAAGGGAGACACGGTAGAAGGAGGAAGAGCAAGGGAGACACGGTAGAAGGAGGAAGAGCCAGGGAGACAGACAGAAGTGTACATATAGATGAACAAAAATACACAGGACTGAATGAAGAAAGGAGCCCTATAATTGAAATGAACAGAACTTGGTTTGGTTTCTTTGTTTTATGGCATATCAACCTTTGTTGGTTATTTAACGCCAAAGCCATTCTCCTAGAAGAACAGTAGTGGTACTATTTAACCCATAGGTGGAAGGATAAGGGGGCGTACATACCTTTCCCAAGGGTATTTGCCTGAAAGTGAACATAATGGCGTGACTGGAGTACGAACTCGCGTACCACAATCCCGCAGTCCATCGCTTTAACCATTACACCACAAGAACACCCCCCCCCCGAATAGAACTGTCATTCAACGTAAACCATAAAACCATAATACCTTAATTGAAGAAAGAAAAAATATCAAACTTGAACCTTTTCTGAGCCAGAAGTATGATTCATCTTGCTAACCACATTACCAAACAATGATTAAAGAAAATGCCAGATAAGTAAGCAAGACTATTAAACTGGCAAAAGAAAAAAAGAAAATGAATAAGTAAAAAAAAAAAAAAAAAAAGGAAAAAAAAAAAGAGAAAGAACAAGCAAGGCAATTAGAAGTGTAGTCTACATAGTTATTATCCTACAGTCTTTACTTCTTTTCGTTAAGATTTAAAAGCAAATGATAACTTAGATGTGTGTGGTGATAAAAGACCATACTTACGAAGGTTTAAAGCAATCCAAGCTTCTCTTACACTGAAGGAAGCCAGAAAATCGTGGGTGACAAGATCTTACTGACAAGTGACAAACATCAAATCGGTCATGAGCAGAAGGCATGGCTGGCAACAGCACGAAAAGAGGTCATTGCTGTAAAGAAAGAAAAAAAAAGAAAAAAAAAAAAGATGAGTAAGAAAAAAAAAAAAAAATCTAAAGCATTAACACACATTTAAGCAAACATCCATATAAATTCAGTAAAATGGGTAACTTGAGTGGTGTAATGGTTAACAAGTTAGACTAGCAAACCTTCACAAGCAAGTTCGAGTCTCATTGGGTGTCCCATTCATACGGCCTTGTGCCACATCTAAAGTAGCAAAGTTGGTGACCATAGTCAAGGGTGACCCGAAGGCCCCTTTTTCAATAGCTACAACACCGAGGTGTAAGGGAGGGGCGCCATTCCATTCCCAGGATTACTCCACTTTACCTTTGAGCCTCACCTTATAGAGCTAAGTGCTAAGCAAGGTGGCATCAAGTACCTATTTTTGAGTCTTTGGTATGACTCGACTTGAGATTGAACCCCAGTCTCCTAGACCATTGGCAAACATCCTACTCATTAGGCCAATAAAAAGCTTGATAAATTACTTCATAAGTAAGTTTCAGTCTCATTGGGTGCTAAATTCATACAGCCTTGTACCATATCTAAGCAAAAAGCTTAGTGAATAATGAAAAGTGGCCATACTGGATACTTTGCAACATTAGAATGCATATTTACACAAATTATAAATGGCTGTGAGTTACGTTGTTTTTATGATTTCAAAATAATATTGGATAAATTCTACCAACATGATTATATTATTTTCTCTGTTCAATTCTAAAGTTAATTATCTTTTTAGGTTTGGTTTGTTTGGTTTTATGGCATATCAACCTTTGTAGGCTATTTAATGCCAAATCCATTTTTATGTAAATAATCTGTTCTATCGAAAACAGTTCAGTTTAGCACAAGTACACAGTTTAATTGTCAAAAACATTTCCATTTCTAACTATTCAAGCAGTTATATGTAATAATTCAGTTAAGTGTAAATACAGTTTTAATGTCGAAAAACAGTTCTATTTGAAATAATTCAGTTAAGCATAAGTTTAAATGTAAGTACGGTTTAATTGTCAAAAACGTTTCTATTTCAAGCTATTCAGTTTACTCAAACAATTCAGTTTAGCATAATTGTGCTGTTAGTTCTATTTAACCCATAGATAGGGCCCTATCAGGTGCTACTACTCCGGGCCAGAGTGGACCTGGGAGCGATGACAATGAAGGAGTACTCCGCATTCCCCAAAGCACCAGCACTGCTGGAACCTCACAATCAGATTGTTTAGTGTCATATCCAGGACACTCGTTGTGGGGTGGGTCTTACCCCTCTGTAGAGGTGCAGTCAGTGTATTCTACAGCCCCAGCCAACTGGGCAATATCTTTTTAGGTTAATTCAAAATGCAGCCACGAATGGATTTTTTTTGTTCATGTTATGTCAGTCGGTTAATGCAACACGTGGGGCCGTATTTACTAGTTGGCCGTGTTCCACTCAATAAAACATCAATTACAATTTCCTATTTTCATGTGATGCAATATCAATATGAATTAAAATCAATCAGTCATCAATTAACAGAATTATGAAGTTGCTGGAAATGGTTAGATTAAAAATCCTTAAATTACATTCAGGGTTTTCAGACTATTGTCTTCACTTCTGTTATATTTACAACATTTTGGCTGATATGTCCTCTGGCCTTCTTCAGGCATTTCTTGCTGAACTTGGGTGCCTACATGGAACTTCGAGACACATCTGTTATTTGATCCACAAGTGTGAAGCAATTCCTTTGTTACTCTCTTGCAGTCAGGGTTGAACCTGCAACCCTCAGATAATTGTTTCTTAGAAGCTTAAGGAAACACCTGAAGAAGGCAGGAGGACATATTGGCTGAAACATTGTGAAAATAACAAAAACGATGAAGATAATAGTCTGAAAGCCCTGAATGATAAAAATCATCAAACATTGTCTCAGAAATTCAGACAACTGAAAGTCGTTTTGAAGTCGACAGTTTTATAGAAAAATGGATGGTAGAATTTGTACATGCAAATTTATCATTGAAATTGTTGTGCAATTTTTAAAATGGCTTCCTACCTCATATATACACTAATTCAGAAGAAAAGACCGCTATGGTTTCCAGAAATATCCTGATTTTTTAGACCGAAAAATTTAGATTGAATTACCATGACCAGAAAATCTGGCGCAAACACTTGCACACAACATATGGAACCACTGGACAGCTGTTTTGACTTTATTAGGTTTCATCAGCATTGTATATTGTGATCTCCCTCACTGGAGATTGAACCAGGGACCACAGATGGCAAAGCCGAAACTCTGCCACTGAGCCACCGGTCCATATCACATAATTGCCATGACTAGGCTTATGATAGGTAGCAACAACATACTACAGAGGAAACCATCAATCATTAAGTTGTGCTGCTAGCATGGATTTCCTTGACTCTCTCCATCTGTCCCTATCTTCCATTGCTCCTTGCAGGTCCTCTAAACTACATACCACATCTGTGCTGAGCTGTTGTAGGTCAGTTCTAGTTGGTTAACCAACACTGCTGTGTCCATGTGTAGGGGTCCTATGGAGAATATTACTTATGAGTTTGTCCACATTTCTCCAGCAGTGTCCTGCATGTCTTGTTTGTCTTACTTGTATAGTTTTAGAGATGGAAGGTTGGTGACCGTACAGCTGCTGCTTCGTGAGGTGTTGCTTCTAGGTTTTGTTCTAAATAACTTGTAACAGTCTTGCGGAGTTCCTGTCCAGCTTTCTCTTTATGTGTTTTTTCAGCGTCTATATGGTGTGTCCATAGAGTAGTTTGGTTTGGTCTCTTTGTTGTAATGACATTATCAACCTTTGTAGGTTATTTAATGCCAAAGCCATTCTCCTAGAAGAACAGTAGTGGGAATATTTAACCCATAGCTGGGAGGATAAGGGGGTTCATACCTTTCCTAAGGGTATTTGCCCGAAAGTGAACGTAATAGCATGACTGGAGTACGAACTCGCATACTACGATTCCGCAGTCCATCGCTTTTACCATTACACCATGAGGACCCCCCCTCGATAGAGTAGTATGGACACAACTGATGCTTTATCAGATCAGGCTTCTATATGATCTGATAGCCTATCAATAGCAGTCCATGCCTTCGCTAGGCAAATACTGACATCACTTTCCATAGATGAGATGCTGCTTCTGAGGTATGTGAATTTGTCAACTAATTTCAAGGAACAGCCATTTAGAGTGGAGATGTCTCCACTAAATGTATACCATTTTCTTTGCATTCACATAGAGGCCAATGTCATCTCCCGCTTTCTCCAGGCTATGCTGCAGGGATTCTCCTAAATTTTGTCAACTACGTAATATTAAGAACAATCAATGCTGCAAACACCTCTAATCAATCAACCCATTCACCTGTTTCACAACGATATGCAGAGAGAGAGAGAGAGAGATATGGAACTGTCACCCTCTGATCAGGCAACATTCTAAAGACATATGGTTTGGTTTGGGTTTATGGCATATCAACCATTGTTATTTAATGCCAAATCCTATTTTTACATATATATCAAATATATGATTTCTAAACAAATTTTGTAGATACACACAGTTAAATGATCAAACAGTTTTATTTCTAACAATTCAATTTAGCATAAGTCAACAAAGTTAAATGCTTCCAAGTATTGCTATGTGTAATTAACAACTCAATGAAACATCAGTCATTTGTTTACACACAATTAAATGATCTAAAAGTTCTATTTCTAACAATTCAATTTAGTTTAAGTCATTTGATCCATAGATAGGACCCTATTAGGTGCTACCACTCTGGGTCAGAGTGGACCTGCTAGCAATAGCAATGAAGGGGTACTCCACATTCCTCAAAGCTCCAACATTACTGAAGCCTCACTATCAGATTGTTTTGTGTCATATCCAGGACACTTGTTGGGGGGGAGTCTTACTCTTCTGCAGAGATGCAGTCATTGTATTCTACAGCTCAAGCTGACTGGGCTTAAATGGTTTAGTGTCATATTCAGAACACTTGTTGGGGGAGTAGGCTCTTACCCCTCAGCAGAGATGCAATCTGTACATTCTACAGCCTCAGCCGACTGAGTTCCAAACTAATGGATATGCTGCAACATCAGTACAGGTGCATGCATATATATATATATATATATATATATATATATATATATATATATATATATATATATATATATATATATAGCTATTTTGACTTTAAAGTTGATTTCCAGTATAAATTTGATACTACCGTGTGCAATTAAATCTCTTCTAATTGACCTTGTGCTGTCATTTAAAATTTTTTTTTTTTTTACACTTTTATGTATAAATCAAAAGTCTAATAAATATTAAACTCCTTCCAATATAGAACTATTTAGGTCAGAAGTTGATTCAAGGTGAAATTCTGGCCTGTAAAAAGTTACTCTGTATGTTATTGTATTTTATGACAAAACCCCCCCCCCAAAAACAACAACAAATTCTTATTCATATATATTTACCAACCCCTCCGCTCGGGCAGGATATGACACAAGGTCGAGTTTTTAAGCGGAGTTTAACAGGTTTGAATTCAGAGTTTTCCTTCTCCTAGACTAGTTGCCTCAACAAGGCTGAAGAACCTAGTCCGCCCTACTATTTACCCATAGCTGGAGGGAGAATAAGGGGGTTCATACCTTTCCCAAGGGTATTTGCCCGAAAGTGAACATAATAGCGCGACTGGAGTACGAACTCGCGTACTACGATTCCGCAGTTCATCGCTTTAACCATTACACTACGAGGACACCCCTTATTGAACTACACAAAAGTATATAAGAAAACAATTAACTAAACTATAGACATAAAAAAAAAAAAAAAAAAAAAATTGGGGTGTCCTCGTGGTGTAATGGTTAAAGCAATGGACTGCGGAATCGTAGTACGCGAGTTCGTACTCCAGTCGCGCTATTACGTTCACTTTTGGGCAAATACCCTTGGGAAAGGTATGAACCCCCTTATCCTCCCAGATATGGGTTAAATAGTACCACTACTGTTCTTCTAGGAGAATGGCTTTGGCATTAAATAACCTACAAAGAGTTGATATGCCATTAAACAAAGAAACCAAACCAAACCAAACCTAGACATAAAATAACCCTAGAAGACTTGATATGCCATTAAAATCCATCAATCAATCATTTTAATCATCAGAGATCCTGACCTGTTGAGCAAATTGAATTGTGTGTATCTGTCAAAAATATCACGAATTGAAAACTTGTACCAAACAAATCAAGCACATGCTACTTATTAAATATCAGTTCAAATATTCAAGCCCAGTCGGCTGGTGTTGTAGAACACACCAACTGCATCTCTGCAGAGAAGTAAGACCCATCCCCCAACCAGTTTCCTGGATATGACATTAAACAATCTGATGGTGAAGATCTAATAATACTGGAGCTTTATAGGTATGCGGGGTACCCCTTAATGGCTATCGCTCCCAAGTCCACTCTCGCCTGGAGTGGTAGCACCTGATAGGGTCCTATCTATAGGTCTAATAGAACTGTTTGACATTTAAACTGTGCAAACAAATGACTTGCGTTAAATAGAAATATTTGATCATTCAAGTGTTAATCCTTTTTTTTTTACAGATGGTTTCAAGTATTCCAATCCAATACTAATAATTTATATATTATTATGTACCTTAGGTTTGAGTTTTGTTTAATGGCATATCAACCGCTGTGGGTTATTTAATGTCAGAAGGGTTAAATTGGTTTTGTTTTTTGTGCATGTTTTAGGTTTTAGGGTATGAGTTTCTGGCCTGTAATGGTAGCACCTGATAGGGTCCTATCTATGGGTCAAATAGAACTGTTTGACATTTAAACTGTGCAAACAAATGACTTGTGTTAAATAGAAATATTTGATCATTCAAGTGTTAAAACAAATCACTGATGTTTGATTGAATTGTTCATGTTAAATTGTAATATTTGAAAACATTTAACTGTGTGCAAACAAATGATTAATAGAATTATTCCTAATAGATAGCAATATTTGAAAAGATTTAACTGTGTGCAAACAAATGATTAATAGAATTATTCCTAATAGATAGCGATACTTGAAAACATTTAACTGTGAGCAAACAAATGATTAATAGTAAATAGAATTATTTGTATTAAATAGAAATAAGTGAAACCATTTAACTGTGTGCAAAAAAGCTCAGGTTCATTTAAAAATGTTATCAATAAAATGGATTTCAGAATCATATTTAATATATGTATAAAGAGAATTTGGCATTAAATAACCTACTAGGGTTGATATGCCATAAAACCCAACCAAACCAAACAGTACACATTTTGGATGTGATTCTCATTTTTATTTATAGTGTGAGATGGGTGTTCACCAAGATTTCATTTTTATCAATATGGGGTGTCCACAAAACACCTTGAATAGAAAGGAAACAACTTTTGAGATAAAAGTGCATTAGAAACAATTTTGTAACTAAAATGTATTGGAAATGATTTTATCATTTAAGAAAAACGTATTGGAAACAATTTTTTACTACAAAAGTGCATTGGAAATTACTTTTATGATAAAAATTCATTGAAAACGATTTTCAAGATGAAATACATTGGAAATGATCTTTACTATAAAAATTAATTGGAAATGATTTTATAACAAAAATGCATTGGAAATGATTTTATAACAAAAATGCATTAGAAACGATTTTATAAACAAAAAATGCATTCGAAACGATCTTAGAAACGATTTTTCAACAAAAAATGCATTAAAAACTATTTTACAACAAAAAATGCATTAGAAACGATTTTATAACAAAAATGCATTTTAAAGATCTTATAACAAAAACACATTAGGAACGATTTTATAACAAAAACGCATTAAAAACGATTTTATGAACAAAAAAGGCATTAGAAACGATTTTAGAAACGATTTTTCAACAAAAAATGCAATAGAAACTATTTTATAATAAAAACGCATTTTAACGATCTTATAACAAAAATGCATTAGGAACGATTTAATAACAAAAATGAATTAGAAACTATTTTACAACAAAAAATCCATTAGAAACGATTTTATAACAAAAATGCACTGGAAATTTCTTTGCTCTATTTGAAACTATCGTGACTGTCTACAGAGACCAGACAAACTGTTCCCAATTATTAATATAAATCTCAGCAAAGGAATGGCAGATTTCTAAACTTTTTGTACCCTCCACTGACACATGAGTCAAATGCATTTTTGCCAATTAGAAAATTTCTTTGCCTCCTTGATTACAACTCACAACGACAGGTGAATTTTATAACATATGAATTTGTCTAACACTTACCCATTGCTAAATTACATGTTACTTGCAGTTAATATCAATGATGGTGGTTAGGAATTCTGGATTATTTTTTTTTTCAATCTTACGAGAGATATCACGTTGAAGGCTTCAAAGAAGATATCAAAAGGGTGACATACTTGAAAAACACCTGGTGATGTGATTGAACTAACAATGCTCTATGATTATAGCAACGACTCTTGCAAATTCAATGATATTCAAATTACAAACATAACACTGACACACAGCTTTCAGGAGGCCTTTTTTTTGGTGGGGGGACAGCGATAGTATTTCAAGACATTACATTACCCAACAAATTGTTTGGTTTGGTTTATTTATCAGACTCTCTATGGAGTATCTAATACCGAAATGTGATTCATTTGTAAAAGTTTGATTATAAACATAACTATGTCCGATTAAAGGCACATCAAACCATAATAGGTTATTTGAAGCTGAAATCAAATTCATTCGTAAATGTTTTATTGTGTTCATAATGATATTTTCAATGCTCCATTGCACTTAATCTGTATATAATCATTTGTTGGTACACAGATATATAGTTTCAAGTAATCCTATCCAATACTAATAATTTATAGATAATTATAGAACATAAAGTAACTATTTCTGTTTAATAATAATTTTTTTGCATATAGTATCGGATAGGAATACTTGAACTATGTGCAAACAAATGATTATTAAACAGAAATAGTTACTTTATGCAATAAAATTATAAATTATTAGCATTGGATAGGAATACTTAAAACTAATAATTCATACATAATTATGTGGTTTAAAGTAACTATTTCTGTTTAATAATAATAATAATCATCTTTTTTTACAGATGGTTTCAAGTATTCCAATCCAATACTAATAATTTATACATTATTATGTATCTTAAGTTTTGTTTAATGGCATATCAACCTCTATGGGTTATTTAATGTCAGAAGGGTTAAATTGGTTTTGTTTTTTGTGCATGTTTTAGGTTTTAGGGTATGAGTTTTGGTTATTGTTGTATTTTGACCTTCGACCCGGCCAAACATGCCATTCCAAAGTGATGCACAGGAAGGAAGTGACACATTCCAATGGCCAGTAATCGAAAGAAATCGCGTAGGTGGATTTGGCTGACGAAATGGGACAAGGTAAAAATCCCATGATACACTCATAGACTGATGCACCGGAAGAGAGTGACCTGTGAACTGCATGACAGTTATTGCCCGCTTGATGACGATCAAACATGCCATTTCAAAGATTGAGTGGGCGTTGAACTATTATATGACTCGGTCAAGACAGGAAGTCAGACAGTTGAAGATCAGACGGAGTTAGAGACGAGATATGGTAGGGAAAGCCACACCAGGCCAAAGGGGGCCTCGGGGCCCCCAATTGAGTTGGAGATAAGATGAGTTAGAGACAAGATGTGGTAGTGAAAGCCACTACCCAGCAGAAGGGGCCCTCGGGACCCCCCGTGAGTTGGAGATCAGACGAGTTAAAGACGAGATGTGGTAGGAAAAGCCACACCTGGCCAAAGGGGCTCTTGGGATCCCTGATGGTGTTTGGAGACCTGTTGGTGACAAGATGCGGTAGAGAAAGCCCGTACCCAGCAGAGAGCTGGGCCCCTGGGTCTCTGGTTGAGCATCAGGAGAATGAGAAAGACACAATGCTGACGGCCATAAGAGTGGTGGTCAATATATTGCAATCTTTGTTCAGTCTCCAACTCCCTCTCACCATAAAACCTTGAGTAACCCTTTTCGAACCCTTACAATAAAGTGAGAGGTACATATTTTTCTAAAGAAGTCTTCGCTCATCTGTTTATTTATTGTGTCGTTATGTATCCTGCATGAACATGTATATGCGTATATAAGCATATTTATTATGTAAGTATACAACATTATGTCATTATATTTGACTAGATTTTGATGAAGAGATTGGTTTCTTTAAGAAAGCTTAAGATTTCCTCAGGTTTGGAGTTTTTGAAGAGGTCCTTTAAATTGTTTGTTTGTTTGATAATGTTTTGGACAAATTTGTCTAAACCTGTCACAGTTAATGAGAATGTGTACTTTGCATAATATGTACCTTAAATTAACAATAGCTGTTAAACAATAATCATTTGTTTGTATATGGTTTCAAGTATTCTCTCTCATTCCAATAATGGCTGACAAATTATTTCAAGCAACTAATAATAATCATCACCCATCACAAACAAATGTTTTTGGTCTGGTTTATCTGTTTAAAAGCACACTAACTAATTAGATTCATTATGGTTTTTATATTGGCCTAATGGTTAGAGTGTTTACTAATGGTCCAGGAGACTGGGGTTCAATTCCAGATCGAGTCATACCAAAGCCTCAAAGAGAAAAAAAAAAAAAAAAAAAAAAAAAAAGGGTACTTGATTCCTTCTTGTTTAACACTCAACAATATAAGGTATTAATCAAAGGTAAAGTGGAGCAATCCAAGGGAAAGGATGGTTGGTTGGTTGGGTTTTATGGCATATCAACCTTTGTAGGTTATTTAACGGCAAATCCATTTTTATACAAATAATCAGTTCTATTTCAAATAATTCAGTTTAGTATGAGTACACAGTTTAATTGTCAAAACAGTTCTAATTCAGCTAATTCAATTTAGTATAAGTACAGATTTTGTTTACACACAGTTAAATGTCAAAACAGTTCTATATTTAACAATTTAATTTAGTGTAAGTACAGTTTTGATGTCAAAAACAGTTCCATTTCAAACAATTCAGTTTAGCATAAGCACACTGTTTAAATGTATGTACAGTTTAATTGGTAAAAACATTTCTATTCAAGCTATTTAGTTGAGTCAAACAGTTCTAATTCAAACAATTCAATTTAGCATAAGTATTTAACTCATAGATAGGACCCTTATCAGGTGCTACCATTCTGGGCCAGTGGACCTGGGAACAATGGCAAGGAAGGGGTGCTCCACATTTCCCAAAGCTCATGGAACCTCACCATCAGACTGTTTAGTGTCATATCTAGGACCCTCATGGGGGAGGGGTCTTACCCCTCTACAGTCGGTGTTTTCTACAGCCCCTGCTGACTGGGCAATATCTCAACTGTCAGTATTAAATAAAAGTAAAGTTGGCGACAATAGTCATGGGTGATCCGAAGGCTCCCTTTTTGATAGCTACTACACCGAGGTGTAGGGGAGGGTGCTACTCCTTTTCCCAGATTACTCCACTTTACCCTTGATCCGTACCTTCTAATGCTGAGTGTTAAGCAAGGAGGCGTCAAGTACCATTTTAAAAGTCATTGGTATGACTCGACCTGGGATTGAACCCAGGTGCCCTGGGCCATTGGCGAACACTCTAACCATTATGCTAATGAGTTGTTGTGCAAACAAATGATTTATAGCAAATTGAATTTTTCATATTGGATAGAAATAAGTTAAACCATTTAACTGCGTGACAAAATCAACAAAAAAAACTCAGGCTTGTTATCTACAAAATAATTAGAAATCATATATTAAATATTTACTTATAAAATGGATTTGGCATAAATAACCTATTAGGGTTGACATGCCATCAAATCAAACTAATGGATGGTCATTTATCATATTTACCAACCCCTCTGCTCGGGCAGGATATGACAAGGTTAATTTTTAAGTGGAGTTTAACAGGTTTGAATTCAGAGTTTTCCTTCTCCTAGACTAGTTGTCTCACCAAGGATGAAGAATCAGTCTGCCCTACTATTTACCCATAGCTGGAGGGAGAATATTTGGATTCATACTTTTCCCAAGGGTATTAGTGCTATGTGAAATACAATCAGTCTCATCCAGGATTTGAACTCGTATCACCGTGTTCATTTCCTATGACGATAACCATTACACCATGGGCACCACCAATTTTTTTTTTTTGAGTCATATCCTGCCCGAGCGGAGGGGTTGGTTAAAAAAAAATAAAAAAAAAAAATAATGGATGGTCATTTATGTCGACAATTTTATCGGAAAACTCCATTAATCTGCTATTAGAGGAATGTTTCTCAATTCTCATGCCTTTGAATCACTAAATAGAATAAAGATGATCCAACCATGAATGATGTAGGTTCCATTTAAAAGCCGCCTTTGCACATAAATCATCTTTTTCCAGTGATAAAATGGACATCACCACCTTCTATAACAAGCTATCTTCCCTTGTCCGACACATTTCCAATCACCAGTGAAACATCAATGTTCAAATAACCAAAGACGAAAATAATGAATTCTGCTTAAACAATACACCAAACAGAAATGGTAAATATCTACCAGATTTTTCACTCAAGAACCATCTTGCCCACCTAAACACTAAATTCCAAAAAAAAAAAAAAAGGAAATGAAAGCTATGGACTTACATCAATCCAAAAAAACTTAGAAATTCCTAAACAAGAAGTGGATGAATAATGTTTTGAACTGTGATGCATACTCATTTTGAAGAAGTGTCTTTCAATCACAGAATCGTCTTAGCAAAGACTCACTGGAGTCTACACTAAAATAAGAAACTAATAGATAAAGCTTCACATTATTATTGGTACCACGGTCAACTAGTAAATACGGCCTTGTATGTTACATTAACAGGTTGACTTTGAACAGGCCGATCTAATGATACTCTGTTGTATGAGAAATAGAGAGCTGAATCATGGCCAAATAGTAAATTCGGCCCGGCATGTTACATCAGCAGGTTGACTTCTAACAGGCCAAAGTAATGTAAAAAAAAAAAAAAAAAAAAAAAAAAAATCCATTCATGGCTGCACATGAAATTACCTTAAGAGAATTAACTTCAAAAATTGAATTGAGAAAATAATATATTCATGTTGGTAGAATTTATCCAATGTTATTTGAATTCCTTTCAACATTAAAATGCATATTTACACTTTGTCTTTTACTAATCCACGAATTATTAACAGCTGTGGGTTACCTTACTTTTATGATTTCAAAATAATATTGATAAATTCTACCAACATGATTATATTATTTTCTATGTTCAATTTTTAAAGTTAATACTCTTTTTAGGTCAATTTTATATGCAGCCATGAATGGATTACTTTTTTGTTTATATCACTTCGCCCTGTAAGAAGTTATCCTGTTAATGTAACATGGTGAACCGTATTTACAAGTTACCAGTGTTGGTACTCACTTGTCAACAGTGATATAAGAAATCAGTATAACTGTAAGAATGAGTTTGATATTCTTCAGGAGACATCTGAAAGACTTACTCCAAATGATGAATATGCAGACTATGTTACCATCCATATAGAAGCAGCAGCCAAGTGCACACCAACCTAATCAAGAGCCAAATGTAGTGTTGTTGCATAGCCACCACATAATAAATATGCATATATACACATATACATGCAGAATACATATTGACGCAATAAGACTAGCGACACAGTTCTTAGAAAAATATACCTCTCACTTTATTTGAAAGGTTTGTGTGTGAGAGGGAGTTGGAGACTGAACAGAACTGCAACATATTGACCTCCCCAGCCCCTCTGGACATAGCTTTGTGTCATTCTTGTTCTCCTGGACTGCTCAACCAGGGGCTGGGGGCCCAACCTCTCTGGGACATGTTCCCATCCCAGCATCTTCTCACCAACTGGTCTGCAAACTCACTGACTTCCTGTCTTCATTGAGTTATATAATAGTTCAATCGCCCACTCAATATCTCTGGAATGGCATGTTTGATTGTCATCAAGCGGAAATATCTGCCATGCAGTTCACAGGTCACTCTCTTCCGGTGCATCAGTCTATGAGTGTAACATGGGATTTTACATTGTCCCATATTGTCAGTCAAGCCTGCCTACGTGATTTCTTTCCATAACTGCCATTGGGATGTGTCACTTCCGCCGTCTTTGGAATGGCATGTTTGGTCAGGTCGAAGGTCAATATACAACAGTGTTCTTTAGGAGTCAAAAGCAGTGAGGAAAAGACAAGATAACATGAAAAAAAAAAGCATACTTTAGAAATGGAATTTTTTGAAAAGTAAATAGCGTTTGTGGTTTGAGAAACAAATTTGTAATGTTTCATTATTTTAAATATCTAGGGCTAATTTTTAATGAGAATTTTGAAATCTTTTAGCTTTATTTTTCCTAGAGATGGTGATATTTTGAAAAAAATTGTGGTATGCTATGGAACATGCTTCAATTATTCTTTGTTTATCTCTGTCATGGATGAAAGCAAATATGGCAGAGATTTTCTCATAACATTAATTGATTCTGATGAAGATTTTCAGCTGAATCAAAAAATTTATGTTATAATTATTTCACATATAAAAAAAAGAAAAAAAAAAAAAAAAAAAATTTTGACAAAATATTTTTGTATTCAGACAAAACCATGAAGTCAAAATGCATTGGCACAATAAACGAATCACCAAACATATCTTTCTTTCATTTTTACCTTTTTCTACATACATTCTGCCGGATTCAATTCACTTCTCTCTCTCACACACAGAGTGTGTATTGGGTGTAACAAATGTATTTCAAGTTTTTTTTTTGAACACTTAAACTTTTACTCCAAAACTTATTTCTTGTACAAATCTAATGACTGGCTCGATATTATTTTTATCATTATCATTATTATAAAAAATGCAATTCATACTTTACCTATGGAAGTAAAATAATGGATTGTTTGGTTTCTTTGTTTAATGGCATATCAACCTTTGTAGATCATTTAATGCCAAAGCTATTCTCCTAGAAGAACAGTAGTGATACTATTTAACCCATAGCTGGGAGGATAAGAGGGTTCATACCTTTCCCAAGGGTATTTGCCCGAAAGTGAACATAATAGCGTGACTGGAGTACGAACTCGTTTACTACGATTCTGCAGTCCTTCGCTTCAACCATTACACCACGAAGACACCCCTGTAAAATAATGGAGTGTAATCCGACAATATATAAAGAAAAATTGATAACAATGTAATCCAAGTAGAAGGAGAGATTTACCGAGAAGCAAAGTCGACACTATAGCGTTTCGGTTCTAATGAACCATCACCAGGACTATGAGAGATGATATTAGTGATGTTAAATAGCTATAATATATTCCATCTTTAGTTACTATATTTCCACATATCATCATTTTATGCTTTCTCTTTTTTCTTTTTGTCTTTCTTTTTCTTCCTCCTTTTGATTAGAAATCTTTCTTGATAAACAAACGGAACATAAATTCTACACAATATTTCTTATAAGTCAAATGACGTAACTTAAAACAACAAACGCTGATTCACTGATTAAACTGCCAGCTTTTTATTGCTATACAAATTTTCTCTAGTTTTTTGTATTTTGAACTTTTAATTGGTTGGTTTCTCTGTTTAATGGCATATCAACCATTGTAGGTTATTTAATGCCAAAGCCATTCTCCTAGAAGAACAGTAGTGGTACTATTTAACCCATATCTGGGAGGATAAGGGGGTTCATACCTTTCCCAAGGGTATTTGCCCGAAAGTGAACGTGATAGCGTGACTGGAGTACGAACTCGCGTACTACGATTCTGCATTCTATCGCTTTTACCATTACACCACGAGGACACCCCCTTGCACTTTTAAATATCCATTGTTGATTTAACATCACTACTATCATCCCTCATAGTTCTGATGAGGGTTCATTAAAACCGAAACGCTATAGTGTCGACTAAATCTCTCTTCCTACTTGGATTACCTAGTTATCAATTTTTTTTTGTATACTTTTCCTATACATATGATTACATCACTTTCAGTAGATGAGAAATAACTACCAAGGTATGTGAAATGTTCAATGATCCCTTCTACTGAAACCAATGTCAAGTTAGTGATAAAATGGAAATCTAATCACTGATGAAATAAAACAGAAATTCTTCCAAGCTGTAACCATATCAGTACTAATATATGGTTGCACTACTTGAACTTAATTGAAAATGGGAATTACACAAAGATGCTGCAAGCTACTTTGAACAAATCCTGAAAGCATCACTCTACAATACAGCAGCTGTACGGCTGCTTACCTCGCATCTCACAAACAATCCAAATAAGATGAACAAGAAATGCTGGAGAATTAAGGACAAACTCATAAGCCATGTGCTTTTATGGATTCATAAATATGGACACACCAATGTTGGCTAACCAGCAAAAACTTACATTCATCATCCCTGTGGAGACATTGGATGCCATCTAGAGGACTTAAGAGCAATGGCTGATAGGGATGTATGATACAATGTGAGAGAGAATCAAGAGAATCCATGCAATCAGCACATGATGCTGAGTAAAAAGCAGAGACTTGCTGTCAAAACCTTGAGGTACTTAAGGGTTGGTTTATCAGTTGGGTTTTACGGCATATCAACTCTTTGTGGGTCATTTAATGGCGAATTAAGTCATTTTAATAAAAGTTTTAAACAATTCAGTTTAGCATATGTACACAGTTTGAATATCAAAAACATTTCTATTTCAAACAATTCAGTTTAGCATAAGTACCCATTTTCTTTTACCCCCCACCAAAAAAAAAAAAAACATAGTTAAATGGAAAAACAGTTCATTTCAAACAATTCAGTTTAGTATAATTACAGTTTAGTTCTATTTGACCCATAGGAACCTATCAGGTGCTACTACTCTGGGGCAGAGTCGATCTAGGAGTGAGCACATTTCTCAAAGCTCCAGCCATTGGCCTAATGAGTAGAGTGCTTGCCAATGGTCTGGGAGACCAGAGTTCAATCCCAGGTTGAATCATACTAGACTAAAAGAAGAAAAAAAAAAAAAAATGGTACTTCATACCACCTTGTTTAACACTCAGCATTATAAGGAAAAGATCAAAGATAAAGTGAAGCAATCCAGGGAAAAGAGTAACGCCCTCCCTTACACCTCGGTGTAAGTGGCTATCAAAAAGGAGCCTTTGGGTCACCTTCCACTAAGGTTGCCAACTTTACTTACTATCAGATTGTTTAGTGTCATATCCAGAACAATAGGAAGAGTCTAATCCCTTTACAGAGAAGCATTTGGTGTATTCTATAGCCCAAGCAGACTTAAAGGACTTTACATGATTTTATCAGGGATCTAATTAATTGTGTTCACTTCCCACCCAACTCCCCCCTCAAAAAAAAAAAAAAAAAAAAAGGCTGTAAAAAGAGGAGAAGAGCGTGGAGAAACAAAAAAGAGATCAAATTGTCAGTATGAAAGAAAATAAGTTATTGTTTTTACATCCTTCTCCCCAACTTTTTTTTATTATTATTGTCACACACACACACACACACACAATATGTCTACAGGGGAGGGCTTAGGTTTCCATTTTCTTCATTTATCTCTTTCCTACCTCTCTTATCTGTATTTACCAAGATATATATGAGCATATATGAATATAAATCTCATACACTATATGTAATGATAATTATGGGACGGTGAAGTAATTTTTAAAAATCTAACCACTGACTGTCCCAAATTAAATGTTACATTTGCATATATATTTCATACACAAATGTTATGAGACAGTGGAATATATTTTTTTCCTTTTTAATCCTACAACTGTCCCAAAGTAAAATGTTATTATTGCATATAAATTTCATACACTAAAAGTGATGACTATTATGGGACAGTTTAGGAATTTTTTTAGACCTACCAGAGCACAAAAAACAAACACTACATTTGTATAAAGCCCAGTCGGCAGGAGGCTGTAGTATACAACAACCACATCTCTGCAGAGGGGTAAGACCCCACCTTACAACTGCAAGTGCCCTGATATGACATTATTGCCATTCAAAGAGATCTGTCTGAGATACACAGAATTTTCAAATAGATCCACAATGTCACAAATTTTGACTATCCATCAAATTCTTGAAGGCGTATGTGCAAAAAAGCGAGAGGCAACAATAATATTTGTCGACTTTACTAAGGCCTTTGACTCCATTCACAGAAGAAAGATGGAGCAAATTCTACTCACCTACGGCCAACCAAAAGAAACCATCGCAGCCATAATGATGCTCTATAGATACACCGAAGTAAAAGTCTGTTCTCTGGATGGAGACAGACTACTTCGACATTGTAGTAGGTGTACTGCAAGGACACACATTAGCCTCATATCTCTTTATCATCTGTCTAGACTACGTGCTTAGAACATCTATTGATAAAATCAAAGAAAACAGTTTCAAACTAACAAAAGAACGAAGCAGAAGGTACCTCACAAAAACAATTACCGATGCTGACTACGCCGACTATATAGTGCTTCTGGCAAATGCACTCGCCCAAGCCGAAGCCCTGCTACATAGTCTGGAATGAGCTGCTGCAGGTATTGGCCCCATGCCAATGCACACAAAATGGAATATATGTGCTTTAATCAAACAGGCAACATCTCCACACTAAACGCTAGCTCTTTGAAACTAGTAGACAAATTCACCAACATTGGGAGTACTGTCTCATCAACTGAGACAGACATCGACATGCGACTAGCAAAGACATGGACAGCTATTGATAGGCTATCAGTCATATGGAAGTCAGACCTGACCGATAAAATAAAGTGCAGTTTCTTCCAGGCAGCAGTTGTGTTAATACTGCTATATGGAAGCACTACATGTACGCTAACTAAATATATGGAGAAAAAGCTTGACGGCAACTACACAAGAATGCTGTGAGCAATATTGAACAGGTCCTGGAGACAGCACCCCACAAAGCAGCAGCTGAATGGGCCACCTACCACCTATCACGTAAACTATCAAAATTAGACGAACCAGACATGTGGGACACAGCTGGAGAAGTAGGGACGAGCTCATAAGTGATATACTCAGGTGGACCCCTTCACATGGACATGCAAAGACAGAACGACTAACTTGAACCTACATACAGCAGCCCTGTGCTGATACGGGATGTAGCCTTGTGGAGCTGCTGGAAGTAATGGACGATAGGGAGGAGTGGCGAGAGATGGTCAGGGATATTCATACTGATGGCGCAAATGATGATGATTTTATATATATATATATATATATATATATATATATATATATATATATATATATAGAGAGAGAGAGAGAGAGAGAGAGAGAGAGAGAGAGAGCTGTTTAAAAACAATTAGTATTGGATAGTTGGTTGGGTTTTATGGCATATCAACCTTTATTGGTTATTTAACACCAAATCCATTTTAGGAAAATAGTTCTATTTCAAACAATTCAGTTTAGCATATGTATGCAGTTTAAATGTAAGCACAGTTTAATTGTGAAAAACATTTTTATTTCAAGCTATTCAGTTTAGTCAAGCAGTTCTAATTCAGCAAATTCAGTTTAGTATAAGTACAGCTTTTCTTTACACACAGTTAAATGTCAAAACAGACAGTGTCAGGGATATCTGTGCTGATAGCACGACATGATGATGATGATATGCCATAAATCCAAAGCAAACATTTGTGCATATATTTTCCTACACAAAATGTAACAACTATCATGGAACAGATTGTTGGTTTGGTTGGGTGGGTTTTATGGCATATCAACTTTGTAGGTTATTTAATGCCAAATCCATTTTATGTAAATAATCTGTTCTATTTAAAACAATTCAGTTTAGCATAAGTACACAGTTTAATTGTCAAAAACATTTCTATTTCAAACTATTCAAGCAGTTATATGTAACAATTCAGTTAAGTGTAAATACAGTTTTAATGTTGAAAAACAGTTCTATTTCAAATAATTCAGTTAAGCATAAGCACGCAGTTTAAATGTAAGTACGGTTTAAATGTAAAAATATTTCTATTTCAAGCTATTCAGTTTACTCAAACAATTCAGTTTAGCATAAGTATTTCTTTAGTTCTATTTAATCCATAGATAGGGCCCTATCAGGTGCTACCACTCCGGGCCTGAGTGGACCTGGGAGCGATGGCAATGAAGGGGTACTCTGCATTCCCCAAAGCTCCAGCATTGCTGGAACCTCACAATCAGATTGTTTAGTGTCATATCCAGGACACTCGTTGGGGGGGGGGGTTTACCTCTCTGCAGAGGTGCAGTCGGTGTATTCTACAGCCCCAGCCGACTGGGCAATACAGTTAAATGTCAAACAGTTTTATTTTAGATAATTCAGTTCAGCAAAGTACACAGTTTAGAGGTCAAAAACAGCTCTATTTCGAGCAATTCAGTTCAGCATTAGTACGCAGTTCCAATGTCAAAACAGTTCTATTTTAAACAATTCAGTTTAGCATAAATACGCAGTTTAAATGCAAAAATCAGTATAGTGAAAGAAGCACAGTTTAGTTCTATTTAACCTATAGATAGGACCCATATCAGGTGCTACCACTCTGGGCCAGAGTGGACCTGGGAGCGATGGCAGTGAAGGAGTACTCCGCATTCCCCAAAGCTCCAGCATTGCTGGAACCTCACCATCAGATTGTTTAGTGTCATATCTAGGACACTTGTTGTGGGGGTCTTACCCCTCTGCAGAGAAGCAGTCAGTGTATTCTACAGCCCCAGCCGACTGGGCAATCAGAGAACAGAGAGAGAGTGAGAGAGAGAATAGATCATAATACAAGTTGCTTTTTCATGATTGAAGAAACAAAATTAAGGCTACTGGTTCATAATTTTTACAGATCAAAATTAGGACTTAACTTCTGAAGTAAAATTTACTAGGTAGTTAAATACTTACTTAGCTAATACAGTTAGAGACGTGTGGTGTAAGAGTTGTAATATAATGGCTGAGGGATTTTTTTTTATGCCTGTGGGTTTAGTTAGGCTGAGAACCTTTCGGCTCAGCACATAGGTTACTTAGGTGCAACATTAACGCAGGTGTTCACATGGCCGGAGCAGATGTGTCACTCAGAGATGTCACAATAGCCCAAGATGGGAAATAGGGCTAGCAAGTGTGAATGATGTCCCGCACCAGAAGCGCGGAGGATTTGAGGAATTTGAAGAAAGTTAGTAAAGTTGAGACTTGACACTGGACGAGAAGGGTTGACTTTCGCTTGCTCGCGGAGGCCTTGGGCAGGTGTCGCACGAGATAGGGGGGGGGGCAGATGAAAAAGCCAGAATAGAAAGATTGTGCCTCTCTCTCCTTATGTCGAAAAACCTTTAAACTCAAAAGGTAATAAAAAGTTTTGTACCTGAACTGAGAAGTCATAAGTGTTTTTCGGGTTTCGAGATTCCTATGTTCTATATATATATATATATATATATATATATATATATATATATTTATAAATGAACATCCCATGTACATTTTGCATATTCATGTATATGGCTATGGTACAGAGTGATTCATATAAGAATTGAAATCAGCAAATTGAGTTCAAAACCTGGACAAGGCTGTTTGCATTTCACTTTGTGCTAATAAAAAAAATATGAATCAATATGTTCTCCCTGTAGATATGGGAAAATGGTAGAGTAGATTGGGTTCTTTAAAAAGGGTTAAGCAATAAGAGAAAGAAAACTGATTTCAAACACGCATTGGTCTGGTTAAAAATTGACCTTGTATCATATCCTACCATGGTAAAAAGATTGGTTAAATAAATACTTAATTGATAGAGTTTGAGTATAAGCGACATTATCACATGGTAAAAGACAAAGAAAAGTATGTCCATGATCAACTAGTAAATATGGAGCCGCATGTTAAATGAGCAGGCTGATTTCTAACAGACCTAAGTAATGGAGAAAAAAAGAAAAAAAAAATCCATTCATGGCCACACATGAAATTAACCTAAAAAGAAAATTAACTTTAAAAATTGAACAGAGAAAATAATATAATCATATTGATAGAATTTATCTGATGTTATTTGAATTCCTTTCAACATTAAAATGCATATTTACACTTTGTCTTTTACTAATCCACAAATTATACATGTCTGTGAGTTACTTTGCTTTTATGATTTCAAAATAATGTCGGATAAATTCTACCAAGATGATTATATTATTTTCTCTATTCAACTTTTTAAAATTAAATCCCTTTTTAGGTTAATTTCATATGCAGCCAGGGTTGGATTTTTTTGTTTACATTACTTCAGCCTGTAAGAAGTCAGCTTGGTAATGTAACATGTGGGGCTGTATTTACTAGTTGGCCATGATTTAGCTATTTCTCATACAACAGAGTAACATTAGATCGGCCTGTTAGAAATCAGTCTGGTAATGTAACATACGGAGCCATATTTACTAGTTGGCTATGATTCAGCAATTTCTCATACAACAGAGTAACATTAGATCGGCCTGTTAGAAGTCAGCCTGGTAATGTAACATGAGCAGCCAGGTTTACAAGTTAGCCGAGATATATCCAACATGATCACATAGTAAAAGACAATGAAAAGAAAAGAACAAAAATCAAATAAGACTGAAATGAAGACCTGATCAGAGAATAAAAAAGAAAATTTGTTCATGAGGCTGGAAAACAGGAAAGTACACACTCACATATTTTATACACATACATACAAACACATGGAAGTTGATGAATTTTGTGAAAATTCTAGGTATCTCAGACAGATCTATTTGAACTATAGATTGGATCCTAACAAGTACTAACACACTGGGAGTAATGGAAATGAACAACTGACTCCATACTCTCGTGAACTCCAGAACAAGAGCCTCACCACTGAATTCAGTTTAGTGTCATACCCAGGCCCCCACTTTTATCTTTTAAGGCTGGTAGATACAGAATATTCTCAGCCAAAGCATTTCGACGATATAAGTTTTAAAACAAAAGTGATGGCAATAAATAAAGACAAATGGCAAATATTCTTTTTTAGAATTATATTTGGAATAGGCTCCATGTTGCCTTTTTTTTTTTTTTTTTAAATTCATTTACCTTCCAAAATCATTCTGTGATAAATAACAGGTTGGTGATATCTATTATTGGCATGTAATGTAGTTAGTTTAAAACAGCATTGAAAGACCATTTGATGTCACTCAGTGGGATTGTCATGTAATGACTCCAAGTTCATTTGAGAGTTTGGCACATGAAAGGACACATGATCAAATGATTCTAGAAAGCTTACAGTAATATATGTTCAGTCAGAAATTGCCAATGAGAGCTGATCAATTTCCAACATGCCCTAATCAGTGACTCCCTGTTGGGCAATATCAAATGGAAGTTGTGAAGAAATAAAGAAATATGCACACATAGAAATCTATGGAAAATGTTTTTTTATCCTAACACAGCAGAGACACAAGAAAGAAGCAGCAGCAAACAATAAAGGACACAGACAGCAATATGAGGAGAGTCAGGGAGAGAGAGAGAGAGAAATGAATGACACAGTCGTAGAAGTAAATCAGACAACATAACATATACCATAAACTGCAGTGTACAAATCACCCTGGCATATAAATTTACCACAGGATTTTCAGCTCAAATTTCCGAATGGTTTGGTTTGATGGCATATCAACCTTTGTAGGTTATTTAACGTCAAATCCATTTTTATGTAAATAATCAAGCTATTCAGTTTAATCAAACAATTCAGTTTAGCATAAGTATGCCGTATTTCTATTTAACCCATAGATAGGGCCCTATCAGATGCAACCATGCTGGGCCAGAGTGGACCAGGGAGCAATGGTAATGGAGGTGTGCTCCATATTCACCATCAGACTGTTTAGTGTCATATTCAGGACACTCATTAGGGGGTTCTTACTCCTCTACAGAGGTGCAGTCAGTGTATTCTACAGCCCCAGCCGACTGGGCAATCAAAATTCCGAGTTAGAACTATACCTACTTTAGAAGATGTCACTCAAACATACTGGAGGCTACTGGTATGCAAAGTAACCTTTGTTTAAAATGTGTCATAAATACTATGATAATACCAACATGTGTATAGTCAATAAACTACCATTATGTCTCATCAAACTATCATTACTCCAGTTGAGTAATTTTTCTCCGAAATCAGAATTGTATCAGCTATATATAAAAATATCGAAATCTTACACAGTAGAGCTTATATTTATATCAATTCACAATCTATTGCACTATCATGAAAATGTACAGATAAACAGTTGTCCGATTGGCTGCCTGGGTAGTGTGATGTTCCAATTAGTATTTATAGTCAGGGCATCAGTTGTTGGAAATATATATAATATATAATATAGCACTAATATAATACTTAATTAGTGTAGATGTGAAATGTAATAATCCAATTTTCAGTTTCTCGATAAAGTAAGACAAACAATCCAAACAGATAAAACCTTTGCAGTCACACAAACAGAACATTCAATAGCAACTATCAAGCAACTAGCTCAAGCCCAGAACCCTGGGTGATTGGTGCAAGAGATGCTCATTTGCATAAGGAGTGTGAGCAGGTGAGCCTCATTTGCATATCCCAATACATTGCTGATGACAACAACAAAGACAGGTGATGCACAGCCGTTTACCAGCTTTTCTTTCTTTGCCTTCCCTGTGATATTCAAAATTAGGATTAGTTTCATCTTAATTTCAAGTTAATCTGTATTGATTTGTTAAATATATTCAAACATGAGTTTAAGTTGAAAATGCTTGTGGTAATCTGCTGGATTTGGTTTGCTTTCATTTTATGGCATATCAACCATTGTAGGTTATTTAATGCCAAATATATATATATATATATATATATATATATGAAGAAAGCAGAAAAACAATTCAAATAGGTGAATTTATCATGATGTAAAGTCGACCTTAAACATTTTGGTTTCGGTAACTATCATCAGGACTTGGATATCAGAATAGTTCACTTCACAATGGATGCTTGTCGAGATATTTGGATTATGTTTTTCTACTTTCTTCATACTGTCGGATTTTGATTTATATATATAATATATATATATATATATATATATATATATATATATATATATATAGTTCCATTTCAAACAATTCAGTTGAGCATAAGAACAAAGTTTAGTTCTATTTAAGCTATAGATAAGACCCTATCAGGTGCTACCACTCTGGGCCAGAGTGGACCTGTGAGCGATGGCAATGAAGGGGTACTCCGTATTCCCCCAAAGCTACAGCATTACTGAAGCCTTACCATCAGATTGTTTAGTGTCATATCCAGAACACTGATTTGAGGGGAAGTCTTACTCCTTCACAGAGATGCAGTCAGTGTATTCTAAAGCCCCAGCCAACTTGACAACATACCCATCAGGTGCTACCACTCCAGCCAGAGTGGACCTGTGAGCGATGGCAACAAAGGGTTACTCCGCATTCCCCAAAGCTCCAGCATTACTGAAGCCTTACCATCAGATTGTTTAGTGTCATATCCAGAACACTGATTTGAGGGGAAGTCTTACTCCTTCGCAGAGATATAGTGTATTCTACAGCCTCAGCCCAGCCGCCTAGCCCTAACCTGCTCGAGTTATGGTAAGTGGTATATATGAATTGTTAGGAGTACTGGACCATTGATTGACCACTCTGTAATAAAGATTCAGATTGTAATCCTGTCGTGTAAGTCGACCACAAGTTTTGTAGATTTTTTTTATTTTTTATTTTTAAAAAGTCAACTTTGATGCTGAAATTTACAGTAACACTGAATTAGTACATCATATTTACTGATTGCCCAGTCAGAGGGTGGGGGGACTAGTAAGACCCCTCCCCAATGAGTGTCCTGGATATGACACTGAACAACCTGATGGTGAGGTTCCAGTAATGCTGAAACTTTGGGGAATGCAGAGTACCCATTTATTGTCATCACTCCCGGTCCACTCTGGCCCAGAATGGTAGCACCTGATAGGCCTTATCTATGGTTTGAATAGAACTGCAAGCTTATTATAAACTGAATTGTTTGAATTAGAACTGTTTGACTAAACTGAATAGCTTGAAATAGAGATGTTTTTGACAAGTAAACTGTGTTCTTACATTTAAACAGCGTGCTTATGCTAATTTGTAATGGAACTGTTTTTGACATTGAAACTGTACTTATACTAAACTGAATTTTTTAATATGAAACTGTTTTGACATTTAACTGTGTGTAAAGAAAATCTATACTTATACTTAGCTGAATTAGAACTGTTTGAATAAACTGAATAGCTTGAAATAGAAATATTTTCGATAATTAAATTGTGTACTTATGCTAAACTGAATTGCTTGAAATAGAACTGTTTTTTAACATTGAAACTGTACTCATACAAAACTGAATTGTTTGACTTAGAATTGTTTGAAATAGAAATGTTTTTGACAAACTGTGTACTCATGCTAAACTGAATTGTTTGAAATAGAACTGACTATTTGTATAAAAATGGATTTAGCGTTAAATAACCTACAAAGATTGATATGCCATAAAACCCAACCAACATTTACTGAACCCTGTATAATAACAAAGTGATATCAATATGTCTAAACTGTTGTTGAGTCACAAAGATGAGTCAATATCAATTTGAGTGGAGGGGGAAAAAAAAAAAAAAAAAAAAAAATCAAGAAGCCCATTTCGATATTTTGTGGACAAAATATTTTCAGCAGAAAACAAGATTGTGCACCACCCTCCGAACTCAGATTCAGCACTGTGATTTTTCTCAATTTCTAAACTGAAAACTCAGCTAAAACGTCTATTGCACCGTAGTGCTCTTCATCCCAACACACAAGACACAGGAGAGTGAAGCAACAGTGAACAATAGAAGACACAGCCAGCAATGAGAAGTGTGGAGAAATGAAAGACATAGCAGTAAGAAGTGAATTAGACAACACAACATACCATAAATTGTAGAGTACAAATCAAACAGGTATAGAAATTGATCTCAAGATTAAAAGAGATCTTGATGCTTCTTCATTCAAATTGTGAATTGGATCTGCTGTCTTTTTTCATATGCATGTGAGAAATCATTCTATTGGACCCTGTATATATAACGACTAACTGTTAAATGATAATAGACAAGAGTTTTGTGGTAAAATAAATTTAGCTAAAAGATTTAACGAAATTGCCTAATTATTGTCTGAGGAACTAAGTATCAATTAACCAAACTATCAAGGGTGTTTTTCTTTTTTTGGGGGTGGGGTGGGTTCCGGGGGTGGATAGGGGGAGTTCACATGACCTTTACTCCAAATCTTATTTATGTACACATCTAAAGATTGGTTGGGTTTTATGGCATATCAACCACATTATTGCATGTTATTTAATGCCAAATACTTTTTATACATTAAATATGATTTCTAAACATTTTGTAGATAACATTTTTAAACGAGCCTGTGCTCGTTCCCCCCCAGTCAAATGGTTTTACTTATTTCGATTCAATATGAATAATTCTATTTACTATTTATCATTTATTTGCTCACAGTTTAATGTTAACCTAACATTGCTATGTATCATTAACAATTCAATTAAACACGCATTTGTTTACACACAGTTAAATGATCAAACAGTTCCATTTCAAAGAATTCAGTTTAACCTAAGAACACAGTAAATGTCAAACAGTTCTATTTAAGCCATAGATAGGAATCTAACAGGTGCTACCACTCCGGGAAAAAGTGGACCTGGGAGAGATGGCAATGAAGGGGTTCTGCATTCTCCAAAGCTCCAAGACTGGAGCTTAACCATCAGATTGTTTGATGTCATACCAAGGACACTAAGGGGTGTGGGGGTCTTACCCCTCTGCAGAGGGGCAGTAGGAGTATTCTGCAGCTCCAACCAAACCTTGGTGTGGTAGTATAAATAGTTAGACATGTGTGCATATGTATATGATAGATATATGAGTAGGTGTGTACATATTATATATATTTTGTCTACATATTTTTTTTGTTAATCCTTTCGAATTGCCGTATTGATCTTATGATATTTGGCGTTAACTGGTTGATAAACCTTCCATAATTAGTTATTTCCCCAAGTACTTTCTGCCCAATCTTGGGCCATCATCAGATGGGCATGAATGTTTTTTAAATGCTGTGCAATAGAACTTGCATTGTAAGTCTTCTCGATAGGGTAGTTGAGGTTAAACTGACATGTGTGTGTGTGTGTGTGTGTGTGTGTGTCCTTATATAGGCCTGAACAGGGATGTGTTCAGTGTGTGTGGCCATATGTATTTTGTGCATGAACCACTCATCCACTGCTTCCAGTCTAAGTGGAGATAATCAGATAAGGCTGAGCTGTGACTTTAGACTTCCATTTCATTATATCCCTTTTTAGTTGCTTGGGGCACAGAGTCTGGCAATATTTTAAGTCCAGTCTATGAGTGGCCTAAGTCCTGGAAGTAGGAAATATTCACCCCAGCATATATACAAGTCTGAGATTCAAAAAGAGATGGTCAGAGGAATCTGCCAAAGAGAGTTCATCAGGGAAAATAACCAGAGCCTGATGGCAACCCTAGAGCAGGGGTGATCTAAGATTTGGTATGGTAGAAATCCCACCATTTGATCCTATTGACTCAACCCCTCCGCTTGGGCAGGATATGACACAAGGTCAATTAAGTGGAGTTTAACAGGTTTTTCAGAGTTTTCCTTCTCCTAGACTAGTTGCCTCACCAAGGCTGAAGAACCTAGTCTGCCCTACTGTTTACCCATAGCTGGATGGAGAATAATTGGATTCATACCTTTCCCAAGGGTATTAGTGCTATGTGAAAGGCAATCAGTCTCGTCCAGGATTTGAACTCGTGTCGCCGTGTCCATTTCCTACAACGATAACCATAACACCACGGGCACCTCCATTTGATGGTGAGACCCCAATCCTAGAGATTTGATTGGTTTAGTTTGGTTTTATGGCATATCAACCATTGTTGGTTATCTAATGCCAAATTAATTTTAAAAATTAATTACACATAAACTATTCTATTTCAAACAATTCAGTTTTAGCCTAAGTACATAGTTTAAATGTCAAACAGTTCTATTTGATCTATAGATAAGACCCTATCAGGTGCTACCACTCCAAGCCAGAGTGGACCTGGGAGTGATGGCAATGGAGGGGTACTCTGCATTCCCCAAAGCTCCAGCATTATTAGAGCCTCACCATCAGATTGTTTAGTGTCATATTCAGGACACTTGTTAGAGGAGTCTTACTTCTCTGCAGTCTGGTGCAGTTGGGGAATTCTACAGCCCCGGCTGACTGGGCCAAAAAAATGCCAAGTTTGCATTGTGTATTTATCATCATCAAAAGGAAATTATCACAATTATTAGCCAAGTTCAAATGCAGTTTTATTTTGTGCTCATGCCTTTATGAAATGTATGAATTCATTTATTCTTTCCACCCAGCAGCTTTGAGTGAATAAGGGGCAGATTGGGGTCTTTAGCCTTTATATGACAACCAGTCGAACTAAAGAAAAATACTACTAAACCTGAATATGTATGTATGTTGTTATTGACTGCCCTATAACTTCTGGGACACCACCTGAATGTGTGTGTATACATATATAGATGCATTTATTAATAGTATAATACTGACTGCCCTATTACTTCTGCAACACCTTCTGAATGTGTACATACATATATGGATGTATTTATTAATAGTATAATACTGACTGCCCTATTACTTCTGCAACACCTTCTGAATGTATGTATACATATATGGATGTATTTATTAATAGTATAATACTGACTGTCCAATTACATCTGCACCACCTTCTGAATGTGTATATACATATACAGGTATATTTATTAGTAGTATAATATTGTTATTATTGACTGCCCTATTACTTCTACAACACCCTCGATACAAGTTAACCCTTGTTGGTTTAATGCCAAAGTCATTTTTGCAAGCAGTTATATAGTTCGTTGGTTGGGATTTATGGCATATCAACTCCTGAGGGTTACTTAATGACAAATCATATATATATATATATATATATTCATTCATTAAATAAACAGTTTGTAAATGAATAGTTTGAAGCTAACATTTCAAACAAGCCAGACCTTATTTGTTTGCACGCAGTTAATTAGTTTCAAGCATTACTATCCAACACTAACAATTTAAAATCAGACATTTGTTTGCACACAGTTAAATGGTCAAACAGTTCTATTTGAACCATAGATGGGATCCTAACAAGTACTACTGCTCCAGGTTAGAGTGAACCTGGGAGTAATGCCAATGAAGGAGTACTCCATATTTCCAAAAGCTTCAGCCTCACAATCAGATGGTTTAGCGTCATATCTAGGACACTTGTTGCAATTCAGGAAGGGGGGGGTCTTACCCCTCTCCAGATATGCATTTGACTAAGCTTAGCAATTACATTTCTTCATTGATAAATAATTATGACTTCAAGTAACTATTACTAATACAAATAATAATAATAATAATAATAATACTAAAAAGAGGCACTAGTAGTGTAATGGTTATCATCATAGGAAATGGATATGGTGACCAGAGTTAAAATCCTGGATAAGGCTGTTTGCATTTAAAATAGCTCTAATACTCTTAGATTTGGTTTGGTTGTTTTTTAAATGTGCCTAACCTATTTTTTAATTTTTATGACGGCTTAACCGAGTTTGAGTCTCCATTTAATTGCACTATATATATTTATTACACACACAGAGTTAAAATGGTTCAAGTATTGCTTGAAACCATTATCTAACAGTCACAATTTAACATCAGTCATTTGTTTGCACACATTTTTTTTTCTATTTGACACATAGATAGGACCCTATCAGGTGCTACCACTCTAGGTCCGAGTGGACCAAAGAGCAATGAAGGGGTACTCTATATTCCCCAAATCTCCAAGGCTTGAGCCACACCATCAGATAGCTTAATATCATATCCAGGACACTCCTCAGGAGGGGGAGATTCTTAACCCTCAGCAGAGATGCAGTCAATGTTCTCTGCAGTCTCAGCTAATTAGGCTCAAAATTCTGGGTTAGCAGGTATAGGTCAACCCACAAAGATATGATAGGCTACTATTAGGCTAAAACTTACTCAGTAGGGCTTAATGGGCATAGGATATTATGACTTGGAGCAAAAGCATAAAAATCTATTAGAGTATAACTTAACAAATGTGTCTAAGTGAATACTTTTACAATTACAGTGCATGTTTTAGAATGACAGCTTTAATTATCAATATAATAACCTTCGGTTTGGTTTTATGGCATATCAACCATTGTCGGTTATTTAATGCTAAATCCTCTTTATGCATATATAAGTAAAAAAATGTAAAGTTGGCAACCTTAGTCAAGGGTGACCCGAAGGCTCCCTTTTCAATACCTACTACCCTGAGGTATAGGGGAGGGCGCTACTGGATTCCCTGGATTGCTCCACTTTAACCTTTGATTCTTACCTTATAATGCTAAGTGTTAAGCAAGGTGGCATCAAGTACCATTTTTTGAGTCTTTGGTATGACTTGACCTGGGATTGAACCCCGGTCTTCCAGACCATAGGCAAACATTACTCATTAGGCTAATATAGATATATATTAAATATATATAGTTTGCACAAAATTAAAAGATCCAATAGTTCTATTTCTAACAATTCAATTAAGCATAAGTCATTTGTTAGCACTCAGTTTAAATGTCAAACAGTTCTATTTGACCCATAGAAAGACCCTATCAGGTGCTACCACTTCGGGGCAGAGTGGACCTGGAAGTGATGGCAATGAAGGGGTACTCCACATTTTCCAATGGTCCAGCATTACTGGAGCATCACTATCAGATTGTTTGACGTCATATTCAGGACTCTTGTTGGAGAGGAGGGTCTTACCTCTCTGCAGATATGCAGTTGGTGTATTCTACAGCCCCAGCCGGCTGGACTCTCAGGTAATCCTCCATTTAAAACATGTCATATAAGTACTATCATATTTACCCAACCCCTCCACTCGGGCAGGATATGACACAAGGTCAATTTTTTAAGCGGAGTTTAACGGGTTTGAATTCAGAGTTTTCCTTCTCCTAGACTAGTTGCCTCACCAAGGCTGAAGAACCTAGTCTGTCCTACTATTTACCTATAGCTGGAGGGAGAATAATTGGATTCATACCTTTCCCAAGGGTATTAGTGCTATGTGAAATGCAATCAGTCCTGGATTTGAACTCATGTCGCCATGTCCAATTCCTGCGACGATAACCATTACACCACAGGCACCTCCAAAAATAATGGTTAAAGCAATGGACTGTGGAATCATAGTAAGCAAGTTCGAACTCCAGTCGTGCTATTACGTTCACTTTCATATAATCTATATAATAATACCAATGTGTGTCTATTCAATAAACAACCATTATGTCTCATCAAACTGTCATGACTCCAGTTGTATATAGTGCATGTAATTTTTCCCAGAAATGAAAATTACAGCAGCCATATATGAAACATTCAAATCTTACACAGAGCTTATATTCATATGAATAAACCATCTATTGTGCTATCAGGAAATTGCACAGAAAAATAACACATCCTAGTGGGCTGCCTGGGTGTCATTATTTTCTGGTTAGTGTTGACAATCAGTGCATCAGCTGTTGGGATAGGCATGTGATATCGTGTTAATATAGAATTAATATGATTAATTTGCATTACAGTTTTATCCTTTTATATTATCATTCATTTATCAAACCTGTTCCCCTTCATGAGTTTAAGTTAAAAATGTCAGTGAGAATCTGCTGGAGTTTCAGTAAGTGGTGTTTATCGATTGTTAGGATTTGGTTTCTTTGTTTTTAATGGTATCCTTCCAGAAGAACAGTAGTGGTACTATTTAACCCATAACTGGGAGAATGGGGGGGGGTCATCCCTTTCCCAAGGGTATTTACCCGAAAGTGAACGTAATAGCGCGACTGGAGTTCGAACTTGCTTACTATGATTCCACAGTCCATTGCTTTAACCATTATACCACAAGGACCCCCCCCCAATTGTTAAGAGTTCTCTTCCTCTGGTTGATCATTCTGTGATAAAGGTTTTTATTTTAGCTGTATAAATTGACCTAAAGTCTTGGAGAGTTTTTCAGGCTTAAAAAGTTAACTTGTATGCTGCAATTTACGGAAATCAAGTATATCAAATTAGAAAGACAAACAAAACTAAATAAAAATGTACACAAAAAGGTTATAATAGGACTTAATATCATTAAAAATTTAATCATAAAAACTTATTTGTAACAGAGGGGTCTATAATTAAAGAACAGAACAATTTAGATGTGAGCTCTTCTCATCAATCTTGGCTTTCATTGCTAAGTTTTCCAAACTATTAATGAAAATCAGACAGTAAAGAATAAAATTAAAGTTATTTCTTTTTTGTTGATGGATTTCTCCACAAGATTTTTGTTCATAATTATTAAAATAAAACCAAACTATTTCAAGCAAATATTCATTAAAATCAAATTTTAAGATCAATATACAAATTAGCCTGTCCAGTAACACAGTAAACCACTATTTGCTTGCATAAATAGATTTGGTTTCTTTGTTTAATGGCATATCAACCTTTGTAGGTTATCTAATGCCCAAGCCATTCTCCTAGAATAACAGTAATGGTACTATTTAACCCATAGCTGGGAGGATAAGGAGGTTCATTGCATAAATAAATACAATTGTATGTTATTTGTACAGTGATAAAACTAACAGTATTAATAATATAATTTTCTTAATAATCGAGATTTGAATAAAAAAAATCATTGACAATGTGACATAAGGAAATAGTGACATGGGTAGTGACATTTTTGGTTACAGACTGACACATTGTCACATATCACACCACTGAACAAACAACGAAGGACTCATAGATATATAAACATATAATTTATATTTTTATTCTTTGATGGCAACGTGTATGAAGTGGGAATACAGTCAGAGGGGGTTCGCACATATCTTTCTTTTGTGGCGGGGACCCTTTTTGTAAAATAGAGCGACTGCCGGAGAACACCCATGACATGTTTGCTTGAGTGACCCGCAGGTCCCTCCCTTCGCTTGAGAGACCAGCAGACCTCTCCCCTTTGTTTGAGCAATCAGCGGATCTCTACCTTCAGTCTAAATTTACAGACCTTATATTGTCTTTTCAAGTCCCATGTGGAAGTATGAATATCCTCTTCGCCTCATGTATTTTTCTGTTTGTGGCTGGTTATCGGAATTTACATACTTCCATTTTTTTTCCGGTAATTTATTGATCTTATCTGCGAATGGAAATATCTGTCACTATCCATAGGTAATAAATCATATTCTCTTTCCTGTGAAACCACTTTGTTAATGTCATCTTGCGACCACATTGAATCTGCTAACTTCATCGTCGCAGTAATGTAGTAAAATACTAGCTTAGCTGGCAACTATAATAAGATGTTGTCAAGTGATTATTTCGATGAATCATTTAAAAAATTAAATTCCTTCCTCTAAACAAAAAAAAAAAAAAAAAAAAAAAACATGTTCAAGTTTTAGAAGCGAAGTTATTTTCTGTTTCAATAATTTCTTTTTTTTTCTTTTCATGAAATAATTTCCTTTTTCAGTCGAATAAATTCTGAAAATAAAAAAAACTGATATCCAGGAAATCCTGTGACGTGTTTCATCTATTTAAAAAAGTTTATCTTTTAGGGTATCGATACTTCTTTTCAAATGAGTCATTGCTGTTTCGCATGAAAAACTATACGGCTTCTTCTAAAAATATTAACTGAAAATGTTTTCATGTTAGAGAACAACTTTTTTTTTTTTTTTAAGTTAAAATTTCATATATTATTTAAATTTTGATACATTATTTAAATGTAAACTAAAAAAAAAAAAAATTAAATTTGAATTAATAAGTGAAATCTTACAACTGCAAATTAAGATACAGTTTTAGTTCTAAATTTACTCCTTTCTATCCCTCTCACAAATCTTCATAAAATCCTTTTTATACCAGTCATGGATCAAGTAATTCTACTCATGCGTGTGCAAGAGCATATATATATATATCCATGCTGGTGGCACGACATCATGATAATGATGATATTTATATTAAATACGCATAGGTTGTGATCATCTTTTGCTAACATTTTAAACACACCTGAGCTCATTTTCCTTCACAGTTATATGATTTCAAGTATTTCTATCCAGTACAAATTATTCTATTTACTTTTCCCCATTTGTTTGCACAGTTAAATTATTACAAGTGTTGCTTTGTAACAGTAACAATTTAACATCAGTCATTTGTTTGCACACATTTAAATAGATACGTATGATATATAAGAGATTAACATTTAAAAAGGTGATTGAGCTTATAAGTTTGGCCACAGTTAAATGGTTTCAAGTATTGTAGTTATTGATTATTTCTTCAAGATTAAGGCTGGCAATTATGGGGTCTGTGTCATTGTCCATACTTTCTATACTATATGTCCTTGGTAGAGGTTTTTTGATCCCTGAGCAATACACTATTTGGTTTTCAGAGGCGACTGTTCTTGAGGGCATTTTGAATGTGATTCTTGGTCTTAACTTGTTCACTTTGGTGTTCATCTGTATTTTCCCAACTTGGCAAATGGGACCTTGTGATTTTTATTTAAGTTATTCAGGTCTTATGGGAGACAAGTTTTTTAGTCTGTCTTTAATGCTTTTTGGTGGACTGATTGGTGACTCACGTAGTGGCTGTTTTGCTTGAGATTTTGTACTTTTAGGAGTAGTTCATGTTGGAGTGGTAGATCCAATGTGTGTTTTTGTTTGGACTACAACATTGGATCTCCTCATTCCCAACTTGGAGTTGAGTTGGTGCCCGTGGTGTAAATGGAGGTGTCCGTGGTGTAATGGTTATCATCGTAGGAAATGGACACAGCGACACGAGTTCAAATCCTGGACCAGGCTAATTGCATTTCACACTAATACCCTTGAGAAAGGTGTGAATACAATAATTCTCCCTCCAGCTATGGGTAAATAGTAGAGCGGACTGGGCTCTTCAGCCTTGGTGAGGCAACTAGTCTAGGAGAAGGAAAACTCTGAATCCAAACCTGTTAAACTCCACTTAAAAATTGACCTTGTGTCATATCCTGCCCGAGCGAAGGGGTTGGTAAATATGGTGTTGAGCTGGTGCTTGTTAAAATTCAGCCAAGTAATTCTTTTAGGTGCTCCTGAAACTTTGGCCAATCATTGGCTTTAAACTGGGTCAATTTCTCCACGAGTGTTCTATATTTGTTGTCTTGATTGGTCGTATCTGCTCTCTTTGCAACAGTGGTGCAGCTGTTTTCTCCCATGTAGCTCCCAACAATTTTCCTTGCTTCCAGGAAGGACAGATTCCTCTTGTGTTTAACATCAATTATTTCCTTTTCTTTTTTGTAGACAATGAAAGATCTTGTATTCGCCAGGTGATCTTGTCGGTAGTTTTCACATCAAATATCTTTCAAGCAATCTTCCTCCACATAGTGCAGGTCCTTTTCACCATATTTGGCACATGTATGTTGTCCTCTACAAGTGTAGCATAATTCACAGCGACACAACGATAAAAACGCAAGAATGAAGACACATGAAGGCTTCTTTAGAAACATTTTTCCTCTCACTTTATTGCAAGGCTTCGAAAGGTTAGCATGTGAGAGGATGCTGGAGACCGAACATAAACTTCATATTTTGACCCCACTGTTATGACCATCACGTTGTGTCTTTCTTGTTCTCTTAGATGCTCAACCAGAGGTCTTGGGGTCCACTTGAGGACCCCCTCGGTCGGGTGTGGCCTTCCCTACCACATCTCGTCTCTAACTCTCTGGGAGTCTGCTAGCAACTGCTCTGGGACCCAAACTCAACTGAGTTAAATTATAACTCAACGCCCACACGATCGCCAACTGGATCTTTGAAATCAAATGTTTAATCGTCATCAAGCGGAAATAACTGTCATGCA